>JARKIC010002497.1:0-59481 GCA_029378375.1 Mycena olivaceomarginata
CACATACATGGCTGTGTACAGTATCCCATAAGGTTTGAAAAGATCCGCTACACGCGAGCCACAAATGCCCTATTGCGTCGGGACTAGACCCAAACAACAATATCATCGAATGATTTTAACAATAAAGTCTCTCAAGAGGAGGGGTTTTGCAAGATAATATACAGTAGTTCTATAAATATTGCATTAACAGTCGTTGTATCCCTTTATGAAGTGCCACGCATGCCACACGGAAACATAGTGAGTCGGAATAATCAACAAGCTTATTTCCTGTTGCGGCAGTCGTAAGTATGGCTGGTGAAATCAATTCTTTGCAAAGACCTCAGCACAGAATCTTCGACCACAGGCTGGTTTGTGGCGGTCCAGGAGGTGTATACGGCTTCTCGGTCATAAGTCCCACATAAGACATTCGCGGCTCCAGTATAATTAAGTGCCAAATTTAGTGAGAAAAAATGAGGAGAAACATGTGGTCCACGCGGGCATAATTTAATGGTGACACAGGTTAGGTTATATATAGCGAGCAAGCTTGTCAAGGCTCTCCGATCAGCGTCATGATGACTCCGCGGAGTCCGGAAACGATCGGTGGCTGTCCAGCCCACCTGTACCGCCACAGAATTGGCACTCACTGATTATCTCCGGTTAATCAACGGGCTATATACTTCCAGCTACTTAGTAAATTGTAACCGCACCTAGTTCATCGACGATGACCAGGCCTTCACAGATGTCCAAGATGATGTGGATTCCTGGGCGATCATCAGGATCAAGGGTTTTTGCTCCAGTTTGGACAGCTAGAGCCTCTCGAAGCTCTGCGACCGTCAACACTCTGTAAATCTTTGCGACCCCAACTCAGCGCTGTGAGTGCAAGGACCCTGCGATCTTCCTCCTGTTGAGTGATGCGATTCATTGTCTCCTCTTGTTTCAATTCAATTGATGCAATTTGTTGATTGAATTGATGTGCATCGCCACCAAGCCATTGAGGTCACAAGTTTGAAAATGTGAGCAAAGCTCGCTCAATACACCTCCAAACCCACTGGGCTTGGGGGCAATCCTACTCAGAATTTAGCCAGCATTCCAGAAAACAAGTCGCCATCCAAATCCGAGCATTTTTGTGTGAGCTATGCCCTGCAAACCATTTGATTCAGTTCAATTGATGCCCCAAACCCATTGGTCTTGGGGACAATCCTACCCAGAATTTAGCCAGCATTCCAGAAAACAAGTCGCCATCCAAATCCGAGCATTTTTGCGTGAGCTATGCCTTGCAAACCATTCATTTGTTTCAATTCAATTGATGCAATTTGTTGATTGAATTGAGGGGCAAAGAAGAACACGACCCCAATAGCTTCCGTTGGATTATCTTCGGCACCCAAGAACGGTGAGGCGGCGGCGGCCAGCGGACAGGTACATCAGCTTCCATCTCAGGGTTCCCACCATCTCACCGTGCCTCGCAGCCTGAGACTCCGACAGGTAGGTAGGTAGGCAGGTAGGTAGGTAGAGTTACTCGGCCCGGTCCAAGTCATGAATGCACAGATTGCACACCATCTTCTTCGGCAGTCGAGACTTCTGCGACTGTGGCGGCGGCTGCCAGTGAGCAGGTACATCAGCTTCTTTTCTTCACTTCGTGCGCTTATTCTTGCTCTTCTATAGTCGAACTCCTCGGGAGGCGCACATGTTTCGCGGCCATGGAGGACCAAAAACACGCTCACCATTGAGGCGCCTGTCGAACCACGACCGCGTGGGGATAGAACCGTCTTCTCGTAAGAAAAGAGCAGCGCGTGCACCGTGGCGAGAGTCGCGTTTGGTGACGTATTGGTGGAGTAGGAAAACGGGGTCAGTAATTTCTTGCTCTGTGAAGAGGATGTCCGTACCACGATAGAACGGATCACCCTTAAAATGCATCCGACGGACCATATGTCAATTGCCTATTATGGCCTAGGTGAGCTGATAAATGTCAAAATGTAGAAATGGACCTCACGGAACTTGAACCGGGACTCAGGGCCCAATGAATAATGAACGGTGCCGGATGAATAATGAATGGGAACTCAATGCCCGAATGCCAGGGAACTCAATGCCCAAACGAAGGGACATTGATGCCCAATGAAAGGGAACTCAATACCAAATAGAATGACGGGACGTTGATACGCAATGAAAGGGAGCTTAACACGCAATGAACGAAAAGGTATCTCGATTTCCCAACAGTACGCCCGATGGGACGGGAACTCGATGCCCGAATTAGAATCAAAGTGAAACCCGACAGAAGGAAATTTTCAACATTCAATGAAAACGTATGACTCTCATGCAGCCTCCTCTTATCACTGCATACGAAAATGGGGGTGGTTCTTCAAAGCGGATTTTTCATTCAGAACACCGTGAGGCCGCAAAATGCAAAAGACGAAGCTTCCGGAGCCTCGGACCGGTCATTGAAATCTTGGTCTGCTCATCGGATTTGTCGGCCGCCCACCTCTTGGGCGCACTCAAGTCGTATTATTATTTACGATGTTTTGGCTACTCACTAGAGAACATCAATAATAAAAAATTAGATACTATAGAGACGACACTTCCGGAGAACGATTGTAGCGGCTTCCTCGTCTTCACCCTCCGTTAGTGTCCAGGGCCTGGGCAGCTGTGACGACTGCCTCCCAGCCCTTTTCGAGAGCCATAAGACGCTCGCGGAGCTCCTTATTATTCTTTTGGGCCGTTGTCTGCTCACACTCCGGCTCATTAGACGCGACGAGGAGGCTAGCTCGGAGCTGCCGGTTCTCCTCCTCTAGTTCGCTGACCCGGCGCTCGAGGTACGAGAACTGCGCCTTGCGGCGATCGCGCGAGTTCTGGGCGGCTATCCGGTTACGGTGGGTGCGAGAGTCTTGCTTCACCACCTTCAGTGGGATAGGATTCAACGTTGCGCCGCTCGAAAGGCGCGTCTGGTCTCTCAATTTTTCCATTTGTTCAGTGCTGTAATTCTTCTGAGTTGAAGGCGGTTGCATCGCAGTAAATTCGGATTCAGGCTCAACCGTTTGCGGTCCACTCCTCGGGAGGTTTTTCGGAGTGAAGGGGGCGCGCTCTGGAATCGCGTCAAGTCCAGGACACAAACACAGGCTGGGGATTACCGGAGAGCTGATCACCAGTGGGTTGCATCTCGTCCTCTAGGGTACTGCGCGCACACCATGAAGCATTGGCTTCGGTAGCGCTCATCACTAGGTATTCCGAGTCTGTCGAAAGTCAGGAATATTGTAGTCCCACAGTCGTCGTTGGAACCTACTCTCGGTGTCGATGGGCTGCATCTCGTCACCAACGGTGCTAGTCGCCCCGTCGTATGACATTGGCCTCGTTAATGCTATACTTCATGCCCGTGTCTTCTTGGATGAGGATGGTGGCTGCAAATGGAGTCAGAACGATGGCCACGAATTGCCTAAGTCCGAAGACTGCGTCGTAGCCATCGAAGGGGTTCCAGGTTTTAGCGTCAAATGTCTTCTGCACTGTATGGCGGACGGCGCGCGAGAGCTGTTCCTCTTCAGCCACGAGCATCGCCAAAATCTCCGCCTCGATTGCGGAAGCACCGTTTGGGGCCGTAACTAGGAGGAGGGTCGACGGTTCGCTACAAGGGGAAGGGCTTTAAAAACTCACTAACCGCAGCACTGCCTTCGGATAGCAGAGTTGAAGTCTGCTTTTGACCCCGATTCACGAAATTGGACGTTTTTGTGACCAACGTCGTCGAGGAAACTGGTCCAGACAGGGGACAGCTCAAGGACTTCAGCGTCGTGGATCATGAGGTCCAGATATTGAGCCATGCTTCTGACACGGCCCGAGAGATTGCTCTGATCAATAGCGTCAGGATAAATCAGCCACTTCTTTTGGTGAGCAAGTTTTGTATCCCTGCAGCTCTGCGTGTTCACGTTTGCGCCGATATTAATATTATCCCTATCATTGTCGGAGAACGATGCAGTCCCAGGCGCTGAAGGGGCCTCGCTAAGCCGTTGTCAATCAAGGAGATGTCATCGAGGCACGAACCTCTTCTTACCTCTTGGTCAAGTGAATTACTTCCCGCCGTAATGAGCCCAAAGTGGGAACGAGAACGTAGTCAAGGATGCAGCGGGGAAGGGCACTATCACTTGAGCGGCCCTTCATAACGATGTTAAGGCTCATCAGAGGTTCATATCAGTGACGTGGCAAAACAATATCACGTGATGCAAGTTGCTGGTTCGCACCATATTGTGCAAGCCTCGAGGTAGGGTCCGCCGACATTTAATCGGTAGCGGGCGCAAGCGCCGGTCCCCGACTCTGATCTGAGTTATCTGTGTTTGGTTTATTGTTTCGTTTCGTGTGTACTGTACAATTTCGATCAATTCGGCACAAAGTTCTGATTTTTGATACAATTAAAATCCAAAAGAACCACATAAATTGAGAAAAATTATTGCCGCAATAAAAAAAAATTGGGCGTGACGCGTGACCGCCGAATTGAACGAAATTGTACAGTAGTCTCATCGCATCGCATGGCTGCAATCCTGACTGAGTTCTTTTGTTACAATATCGTGTATAATTCAATTGGCTTTTTGACGTTTTGTGGGAGATAGAGTCAATCCCACCGTTGCCATATCACGATCATTTTTGATGCTCTCACATTTTCCTTCTCCACCATCGATTCCACCTTTACTGACACTTTCGCCATCTTCTTGTTAACTGCTGTAAGGGTTTTTGTTGCTAGCCCTTTCTTTTCATTGCCTCGAGATTTCAATTTGCTGTTGCGACAGCAAGTATGCGCCGACGATGATAAAACTAAGACACGTGTGAGTCACCTTTGCAGTACATGATCCTAAATCCATGTAAAATATGTCAATGGACGTATTTATACTTGAACAACTGAAAATCTTAAACATCATCGCCTCCGTGCGATTGCCGCAATAATCGAGGGATCCTTCCGAGAGGAAAAGACTGTTCAGGGTGTCCAAGTCTGTGGAAATGGGGCGATGGTGGTGCCTATGACACTGAGGTCGGTAGTGGAGTAGAAGGCACAAGATTGTTGTAGGCCAAAACCTTTCTTATAGCAAGCAAAAGCATTCTCTGCATTCAGATTCTGTTCATTTAGCAGCTCAGAAGAGTTCTAGCCTGAACTGTGGGCAAATAGTTGTCAATAAAATTCGTTGTAGAAAAAAATACAAGAGAGAGATGGCACAAGATTGTAGTAGGCTAAAACCCTTCTTTTAGCAAGTGAAAGCATTCCCTCCATTCAGATTCTGTTCATTTAACAGCCCAGAAGAGTGCTAGCCTGAACTGTGGGCAAATAGTTGTCAATAAAATTCGTTGTAGAAAAAATACAAGAGAGATGGCATGAGATTGTAGCAGACTAAAACTTTCCTTTAGAAGCGAAAGCGTTCCCTCTATTCAGAATCTGTTTATTTGACAGGAACTGGTGGCGTCTGCATGGTGCCTGCTTCACCAAGTATTATCTGCGGAGCGGACACAGCACTTCAGCACCAAGTATTTTCTTCAGAGCAGGACGGCACTTCAGCATCAAGTATTTTGTGTGGAGCACAGTACCTTCACGTTCTCGTACTAAGCACTGCGCGCGAAACAAAGTTATCCTCCTTTTCCCGGTCTGACTGTGTATTCCAGCGCTCGATTATGGCTAGATTAATAGGGTGTTTGCATGTCGTAGTCACGCTTTTCAAAATGCAAGCCGTAATAGACTCTTGTGTTTCAAAATACAGGCCGCAATAGAGTCATGCGTTTCAAAATGCACAGGCTGCAATAGAGTCATGCGTTTCAAAATGCAAGCCGCAATAGAGTCATGTTTCAAAATGCAAGCCGCAGTAGAGTCACACGTTTCAAAATGAAAGCCTCGTGGAAAAGACAATAATGCCTTCAAGCAAAATCTGATCTCTCACTTCTTGCCTTGTTTCACTGCACAGTGAGCTTGTACGATGCTCCCAAACTGCCTGCTCCCCCCTTTCTACGCTCGCTGCTCTCTATGTGCTCCCTGGCGTGCCCTCTGTTCTACCCCGACTTCAAATTTGCAATGCCTGAGTCAGCGATGGCACGTGCAACTACATAACTTTCCGAAAGTGAGTAGCGATACGATACAATACAGTCGCGCGGGTCATAATGCATAAAGGTCATAACGCATAATGCTCATAATGCGTCACTTTTTGGTGTCTACCGACTCCAGTAACCCTATTAGGTTTGTTTAAGCAAACCGCTTTGCAAAGCTAATCACCGTTTAGACACTGTTCTGTTCAACGGTACCGTAGACACTACCGAAGGCGCAAACGAGAAAATTGCTGTTTTGGCCATTTTCCAATTCTCGCGACCGATTCACCCATATCTCGATGGGTTTTGCACGGATTCAGATGAAACATAGCTAGATAATTCAGGCTAATTCGTGCACAATTAGTGATAGAAAAAGAACTGCGAAAAACTATATTTTTGGGCCATCTGGCGGAGCTGGCCCATTCTAAGTTCAACACATTCTACTGGCTTCAGATCTTGCACAAAGAGGCTGATCTTTTGGGAGGGGCAGAGATTGAATTCAAGGAGATTCACTCATCCCTTTGGAATTTTGACAACTAACCTGAATTGAGCTCAGAACACGAGAGAAGAGAAAATTTCAAACTCAGCGCGTAGCCCAAATACATCAAACGAGATGTACCAGACTGCCTGCGGCATAGTGCTTGCACTAAGAATTGCCGCCCCTGGCAGACTGGTAACGAGTCTAGGAGCAAGGAGGAATCCCCCTAAATGTCATAGCCAATACATACAAACTGCGACGGGTCGGCTGCATCAAGGCTGCAATGCGTTCTCTTGTGCCAACGTTGCCCAGTAGCTAGCAACGATACGAAGGTGAGTAATAAAAGAAAGAAAAAAATGTACGTAGAGTCCGCGTGATGAAAGATACCTCAAGCTAGCTCGCGCCTCAACCGTCGAACCACCCGGGAACAGCGCAAAAGCGGAATAGGGCAGGAACACCGGCCCTCACAACGCTGTCGGCGCCTCTGAAGGAGGCTGGGATCAGTGTTGTCAACGACCCGTCAGTGACGGGTCACCGACCTTGATCGACTCGTCAATGACTTTGATCGACCTGGTCGGTCAAAGGTCAGTGACTCCGCTGGGCTCCCCACGTGAACTGCTAAATTTCGCTAAAGTCGCAAAGTGTGGGAAAGTCATTTGATCCGCTGGTTCGACGGGTCAGTCAAAAGTTGGTGACGAGTCAGCGACCCCTTACGACGCGTCAGAACGCCAAAGGTCATTGACCCGGGTCAATCAAAAGTCACTGACTTTACAACACTGGCTGGGATAACTGGGATCACAATGACGAGCGGAGATGGTGTTACACGCAGGGGACACCCAATTTACGCCACTTTCATTGGCGATTGTCCCGAGCAGACCCTGGCGACGGCGGTAAAAACTGGCGAGTGCCCGACGTGCGAAGCTCCTCGCGATGAATTGGGATCGGATGTGACGTACTCGCTTCGTGATTGGAGAAGATTCTCGAGGCTCTCGAGACGTTGGACTCTGGTCCGTCGATTTATGCAGCCGCATGTGCCGATGCGGGGATCAAGCCAATATACCACTGGTTTTGGGAAGGTTTACCGTACACCAATATCTTCCAGGCAATCAGCCCAGACGTTCTCCACCAGCTGTACCAAGGGATCGTCAAACATCTCATTGCATGGCTGACCGAGTGCGTCGGAGAGGCAGAAATCGATGCTCTCTGCCGGCGTCTTCCTCCCAACCACAACATCCGGCTCTTTATGAGCGGCATCTCCAATCTTTCCCGCGTTACTGGGAAGGAACACGACCAAATCTCCCCGCCTTGTGCTGGCCCTAATCATAGACGTCAAGCTTCCCGATAATGTCTCGTCTGCTAAACTCCTGGCTGCCGTGCGTGGTCTGCTGGATTTCGTTCATCTACTCGTCCTGCCGTAAAGTAACCGGAGTTCAGGGTTTCTCCACGTTTTGCTCCGAAAGCCCTGGTAGGTGTTGGCCAAGTTTTGTCTACAACTTGTTAAAGGACCCGCAGCGACGATATATGGCTGAAAAAACGGTGGATTATGTCACCCTAGCTGTAAAAATCGTGGTTTAAAAGTGTTTCTGCTGAGAGGTCAGATTTTTGGGCTTTTTAATTTATTCGTATCGGCCCATAAGATGTTTCTCTGGCCCCAATACTTTTTGTGAGCATTCATACATATGTATGGCCATTTATTAAGTCTTGAAACCTGGGTCATATCTTCAGAACAAATGCCAGGAACCAAATATGGTTGTTTTTGAATTTGCCCCTGTATCATGAATAATGCATGAGCCCATGAGTACAGATGTATGGAAGGACCTGAAATTCATTGCAGACTCATAATCGGTTCACGTCGATGCTCATTACTTTGGTTCCTGCGCCACACGGTCGAAATTCCTGAGAAATTCCGGTTACTTTACGGCAGGACGAGTATGTTATGTATGTAAAACTCTTCGGCACGACGAACAACTGTAACACGGAATACACGGAGCGTCTGCACATCGACCTCGCCAAGGACGCATATCGTTCCACTAACTTCAAAGACGAGTTCCCGCAGATGACACTGCGGCAGGAGCGGAAGGAGAAGATTTACTGCCACGAGAAATATATCCGGTGGCGGCTTGATGGCTCTCCCGCCCCGCCTCCAGCCCAAACCCTCCCTCCCGGAATCGTCTATGAGTGGCAGCTCAAAATGACGAAGCACCCTACTCACAAAGCGGTACGGCTGGCCCGTCTGGTCACGGATTACGGCGCCAAATTCTTCCATGATGCTCTTGCCGGTTATGTCGTCCATTTAAACTTCCCCGAGCTCTCGCGCTCAAAGGTTGAAGCACGTTCCCAAGATCTCGCTTTTTCATTCAACTCCATCCCCATATTTCATCGCATAAAATTCACAACTGAAGATCCTTATACGGCTCGCCGCCCCGAAGATTCGGTTGTTGATTCTATTCATGTTCAACCACAGAAGTTCCTCAAAAATGGCGACCTGCTACCCTGTGTGAAAACCTGGCGTCGGGACACATTTGGGCTGAAACTTGAAGTCCCGGGATAACGTTCGGGAAAGATCATCTCCTGCTCAAAAGTTAGAATGGGAAGGAGGTAGATTGCGCGAGCAATACTTGAGTCTCGATATGGGTATCGCCGATCGCGAATCGCGCACCATCATGTCCTCCCATCAAGGAGGTAGCGGAAGAGAGGAGTTTATCGTCTGCCCAATACTATGCTAAGGAGAAAGAAGACGAATGTATAGTACGCCTCACGAGGCTGAGTATGGAGGGAGGAAACCTCCGAGGCGACGCGAGGGGTTGAGACTACAGTATACCGTTCATTATAAGCCAATGCGAATGTGCGAAGTGCAGAATAACCCAGCACCTACCTTGCGTACCCCACCGATGAGGGGCACCATTACCTGGAACATGTCAATAGAATCGAGGCTAGCTCCGACGAAATGCGTACCTGGACCTGAACCTCATCCCCCAAGCAAAGAGGTAAATACATATGCGGCGAGAGATCGATGCCATCTACGTACGACAAGTCGACGCACCAGTGGGCCCTCCAGACATCATTTCCTCCCAATCATTAGAACGGGCAGGGGTTAGATAGCACGATCAATGCCTCGATATTGATATCCTCCGCGACCGAGACCGGATGCATCTCACTATTAGTATCGTCGGACCACGTAGCGGGTACCGAGCCATCAAGCGCTGCGGATATGCATCTGTCGATGGAATTCAAAAGTCCACAGGTGACACACCTGGGAGAGGACCAGTACGCCCTCTGTCGAAGGAACCGTTGAAGCCGGAATACCGGACTTCAGGAAATGGATCAACCGCAGATGCAATCTGGCGGACATCACGCACCAGCGTCCATATTGCGACGGTATTTGGTTGCCCCCAAGGTTTCCTTCGGCGATAGACTGCATTAACAGGTCGGTCACGGAGCGGAACTCAGCTGTCATATTTGCGTAGGGAAGCGACGTCATGGGACAGTGCGTATAACCCGCCTAGATGACCGGCGTGAAAAATCACACAAATCAATCCTGCGACAATACGCACCTGGAGTGCCGATTCTTGCTCCAGTTCGGCCAGAACGGATAAATATTGTTGATGTACGGAGACAATGCCCAACTTCTGATCATTTGGCGCTATCGCCAGGGCACCAAGGAGCTGATAGTCGTATGTAAGCTGAAATGATTTTGGACACAATAAAACAATACCGCGATGAGCCAGTCAAGACAGGTATTTTCCATCGCGGATCTGATTTTCTAGAAACCGCCGGGTGTCAGTTTGGCTTCACCTAGGCATACACATGAAACTTGCGGCGAGGTTGTGTCTACCCTCTGTCTACCTGGGTAGACTGTACCATGACATGTAGACACATGTCTGTCTACCTCCGTCTACCCCTGTCTACCTCCGGCTACCTAAAGTAGACAGCCTTCGGCTACCTTCGGCTACCTCCGTCTACCTCCATCTCTGTTGGTAGATACACCCCGTCCGAATTTACACTGCTAATTTCAAGGACCAGAGAAGCGAACCAATGGTTGAGAGACTCGGGAGGTCCCAAGGTCCCTAGACAAGTCCGAGAAAGCCAGAGAAGAACGAGCCAACGACTTGGAGGAAACGCGCCATCGGAATCACGGCATCGCCAAACATGTATTGGCCAGGACAGTTTCTCCCGTCGCTATACTTGATAAGAAATCATCAAAGCCCGGACCAAAGAAAACTCGGCCCAGTGTTGCGCAAGTGTTGCGTTTTATAGACTACCGGAACGAATCTCGGGAGTAGAACATCGGAATGTTTGGACCACGTTCCAGGAATGATTGAATCTCGGACGCGAGAAGCCACTCGGCCCAGTACGTGGAAGATGGCCCGAACCGGGCCTTTACCCGAGTTTCTGGGCCCGCTTCTCGGGGCCGCAGCGGTCCAGAGACCATATAAGATCTCGCTGGAGCTGCGGTCAAACTACCCGTATTTTCAGCATGCAGGAGTCGAGCTCAACCGATTCAGGTTTTGGGTCCTCCCAGGATGGTCCTAGCGAGTGGGAGTTCCTAGGACCCCCACTCTTTATTCACCCACAACGAAGTCGTGGCTAACAATCCCTTTGGTATATATCCCTTGGTCCCTGAAGAACAATCATTACCTGACAAGGACTCCGTGCAGACATCCATTATCCTCTAAGTCTTGACCAGTTGCATCAGCGGCTGCTCTGGGTTGAAACCACTGTCCTGGGGTGGCAGTTGATAGGGTAAGTTCTGATTACTGCAGACAGTACAGTATTCTCAAGGCTCTCTTATCAGTGACCAACCGGCAAAGCCTACCACGGGCCGCAATGATGAAGATCACGTCCGAACAACCCCACCTCTTACGTGCACCCAAGATAGCACAACATGCGAAAACAAAGAAACGACAAAGGCGATCGTCCGACGCTCACGTCGAGCTCACAATGCGAAACCGCTGAAAGCATCGAAAATTGCAAAGGTCCTAGATGAACGGCGGCGTGGCAGAGGATGGCAATACAGAGTTCGATTAGTTGGAGGAGGCTTCAATGACTGCAGTTGGATACCAGGACGGAAGTTGAAGGTCGACGGAGCAGAAGCATTGTCCATTTGGGAAAAGCAGAAGCAACTGAAAGCTTTGACCTTGTGAGCAGCGGTTATGATGAACTATACTCGCTATGTCGTAAAGTATCCGGAATCAACTTTCCGATGATTTTGGGTATGAAAACCTTCGCAGCCACTGGCCCAAAACTGGTTCAAGTCTCATGAGATATACACCATCGCAATATACGACCAGAAAAACCATCAATCATCCCTCATTAGTTGCCAAAATTGTGGTGGAAACCATGTTCTATTGAGCACTCAAATTTCCATGCCCCGGAATTTATTTATATAGCAACAAAAGATGTGCCAGTCGTCCCAGGATTTTTCATGTGAACTCTGGGGGACACGTAGCTATTTCCGAGCCCTTGAAATCCACCGAAATGTTTGTCTTAAAACTGGCAGAAGGGATATACAGCTATTTTTATGATTTGCCCCTCTAATGAGGATGCCGCCCAGAACATTAAGTTCAAGTGACTGGGTGTTTAAGCCTGACTGGACCCTAACAGCAGGGATAAGCAGGCGCTTGACCGATTTAAGCTTTTTGCTTCAAACCTTAATTGTGATCCAGAATATACCAGCCAGGGTTCAAATTGGTGCGGGGGAGTGTGTGAGAGCGAGAATATCACAGCTTTGATCTCGGAATATGCTCGGCGAGCTAATATTCGTTCTCCCAAACGTCTCCCACAGGTATGTATTTTCCCGGAGAAAAGTCCATTGTCCGTTTTCGGCTTTTCGGGTAGCTGCCCTCGGTCTCAGGAATGTTATTAGTCTCTTAATGTGTGCCTGTTTCGCTTTGATGAATGACATGTTGGAGTTACGAGCGCTATGTGCGTGCACTGCATCACCAACTGCTAACTCCGAGATGTAGTATTCCCTCTGTCGAGTTACCGTACTTTGTAGTTAACAAATTAAATAAGTGCTTTAATTATAGTACAGTACTGTACTATTATAACCAAAGGTTCAGGTGACGGATAACGGGCGCCCGTGAACTGAACACTTTTAGCCCATGTGACGGTGACATTTGAATTTTTCAGCCCAAAAAGGCAAAAAATGTCAAAATTTTCCTGTCCGGCATTCGCCGGATTTCCATATAAGGGAATTTTGACGTGATTGCCGAGGAATAAACACTGTGTTCGGTGAACAGTTGAGGTGACGGGTGACACCCCGTGAACCTTTGGTTGTAATAGTACAGTAGTTTATATGTAGTGTACCATTGGAAAGTTAAATGCACTGAAGCAACGTATGGGCATTTAAAGGGCATCGAAATGGCCTACTAACTCCGTCCGCAATAGAGTAAATCACACCGAGTCAACTGCTTCATTTCTACAGTTCAGGCCAGGTGTACGTACACTCAGAACAGCTGGCTCCATCGTAAGACCTGCCTGCTCTATAACTCATGCTTTCTGCTTAACTATTGACACAGACGATTATTGGCCTCGGCTCACCTGGCATCGATGTTTCCTCTCCTATTCCATGGTATGTTGCTTGATTCATTGTAGTTCGTTGCCATATATATACGCTCCCTATTTCTCGAATCGCGCGCATTCCAGCCGAACTTTCTCGTCAGATTCACTATATTGATTGGGGCCAGCTTTAAGTTTACGTTCTTACCTGGTTGATGTTGCGTTCTTGCGGTGCATGCACGAAACATCCGTCTCGACCATCGTTCTAATTTAGTGCACCCAGCCTTCTTCAACCCCTCTGCCCAAGGCAAATCGTGACTTTTGCTCGCTCATGTACCTATTTTCAGGGCAAATCACCTGTTTTCCATCATGGTCCCTCGGTACATAACATCATTCGATCTCGCACAGAATCTTGTTCCTATCCTCTCCTACTGACCCTCTTCCGTCAAGTCTTGCCTCAAATTCATTGCAAGCACACGCCTCTGCCTTCAATGTCCAAAAACGTGCTCCTTGTCCAGGGGTACGTGTCACGCCGAGTCATTGTAACTAGTAAATTTATTCTTTCCAAACCTTATGTAATACTAAATGCTGCTCCATCTCTGCGACGCACGCACCCTCAACTATTTTCTCCATCCCCTGCCTGCGATGTCTGAATATCTACCGGTCTTTCACCTCTTCACCTCTGGTCGATTCCATTCCATTGTATTCCATCCAACCAATGCCAGGCATTTCTTGTTCGATGCATTTTCTCGGGATCCTCGGCGATGCGGGTACGCTTTATTGGAGCTCGTGAAGGATTTAGAACACGCAATTTTGGAGCGGGAACCTAAGCATGGTTCTATATAGCCGGATAAAAAGAAACTGAACCAACTTCGGCTGCTTACATGGGTCTTGAGGGAATCGAACCCCGCCGCGTACTGAGAACATCGGTTCGGAGTGGGTAATGTGTCGTGTGGTGGCCGACAGACGTTTCAATGGCAGATCTAACACGGGTGAGTAGTTTCACTTATCGCTGAAAGCTGCAAGACGAATGTTGAATTAAAAATCACAACCAAGATGAACGTGCCGCCGACGGCCATTCGGAAGGGAGCCACACAGTGCTGAATGGGATTTTGAGAATAAGAGAAAAGCCATAGGATGTAATAATTGAATCTGAAATCGGAGGAAAAAAGCAAAGAAACAGAAGAGGGCGCATAGGTCTGAGGGAGACGAATCCCCGCCACACACTGAGAACGTCGACTCATAGTGGATGATATGTCGTGCATGATGGCCAGTGGACCTGTTTCCATAGCGGATTCAAGTTGAACGTTGAACAAGGGTGGTTAGTTCGATGTCTTGCTGGACGGTAATAAGAAAGCTGGAAGAGTATGTAATAAAAACGCTGCAAGACGAATGCTGAATTAGACGAATGTTGAATTAGAGATTACAGCCAAGGTGAACGTGCCATTCGAGAGGGACGTACACGGAACTGGGTAGGGTTTGGAAAAAGACAGCAATAGGATGTAATAATCTAATCGGAAGGATGTAGAGATCGGAACTCGGACGAAAAAGCAAACAAGCACCCCGGGAGAACGCAAGGGTGGAGAGGGAATCGAACCCTCGCCATGTATTTAGCTTTCTCGCCCGACCATCCATTTTTCATGCGTGGTGTCCAACGGACCCGTTCCCGTACTGTTTTGGCGTGGATGGTCATAGCCATAATTCAATTTGTTGCTGCGCAGGCCGAGTAAGTAGCGCAGATACTTGCTTTAACTCAGATTCGAATTGATGTTTGGGCAGGATTGCAATTAGTTTGTCCTACTGTAGGCGGACGCTTCAACTTCAGCTATGACCTCGTGAGTACCTTCGAACCAAATTAGCTGAGTCAAAATTTATGATTAAAGGAGCATATCGAGCTCCAGCTGAAGCCTCGCCCAGGAACAGCTCAGCTCAGCTCAGGCAAAATTGGACAAACCTTTGCAATATTCTAGCCATGGGTCCCGGGGGAGTCGAACCCCCGCTACGCCCTTCTATTGCTAAGTCGAGTTGATGTTTCATGCACGGTGGCCGACAGACCCGTTTCCGTACGCAGATTGAACACGGGTGGTCAGTTTTATATCTCGCTGAAAGCTGCAAGACGAATGTTGGATGGAAATTGCAACCAAATTGACAGTTGGAGTCAGTTGGACTCCGTGCAGAGAGGTGCCAACAGAGAGCTTAATGGGATTCGAGAAAGGAAAGGAAAAGAATAATAGGGCGGAATAATCTGATTCATGGAATCGAACCCACGCCATGCACTTGGAACTTGACTGGAACGACCGCTGCATTTCTCGTGCGTGGTGGCCACCAGACCCGTTCCTAACCAGCGTAGAGCTTACAGTCAACAAATATTACCCGGACGCGCCAAAGCAACACAAGTTCAACTTTGTTCATGCTGAACGCGGCCCCAATCGTACAACCCATAAAAATGAAACCAAGTTGAACTTGGATTATCAAGAGCTATGTAGGAACGGAATCTCTAACAACTGGAAGAATCAGTAGGAGAAGCACCTTGGTATGTAAGAAGCAACAAAAAATCGTGGATTCAGTGCGCCATCCTGGGTCTGAGGGAATCGAACCCCCGTCACGTATTTCCGACTCGCTGGTGCTGCCATAAGTAGTTGGTGCATGGTGTCCAACAGACCCGTTGTCTGCAGTAGTTCGCACGGCACCACTTAGCGAGTAACGAACAGGTTGAGTTGGAACAGCGATCGACTTTGTGGCCGGTGAATATCTGAATTCCGATTTGAATACATAAGTATACCCAACCAAAACGGCACTTTGGGCCTCAGGATGACTCGGGCTGGAGGAATTAGATTATATTGAGGATCCGGATTCAAGAGGGATGCATGAGTCGAATAAAAAGAAACTGACAACAAACCTTGGCGGCTTACATGGGTCTTCAGGGAATCGAACCCTCGCCACGCACGAGGAACGTGAATTCGGAGTGAGTGAGGTGTCGTGCGTGGTGGTCGACGGACCTGTTTCCATACCGGATTCAAGTTGATGGGTAGTTCGATTTCTCGCTGAAAGCTTCAAGACCAATATTGAATTAGAAATTGGAACCATGCTGAACGTACGTTGAACGTGCCATTCGAGAGGGAAGCACACAGAGCTGAATGGGGTTTGGAAAAGCAAAAGAAAAGATAGGAAGCTCGAAAGACGAAGTAGGGGTCTGAGGGAGTCGAACGCATGCGCATTTGCATATAGGCCGTGTTTTTATTGGTGTATGTTTGGTGTGTGGTGTCCGACGGACAGTCTTTGACTTTCAGCCCCACGACTTTGACGGTCACGTGGACGTCTTGTTCGGCATTTTGGATTGATTTTGGATGTAGTATTCAAATATATTTTCCCCGAAATACGTCCGCTACCGGTGCGACGAGTGGTGTTTCGCCATGACAATAGCACCCCAAAGTGTAGCACCATCCTCAACTGTGCGTGCCTACGAGAAGGATGAGGTGGAAATGTATCTTGGACTCTCCGTAATGATCTCGGCTGTGCCACTCGGCTTTGATGATCCCCTCGGCAGGTAAGGTGAGTCACTGGTTCAAGCAAAAATTTAGAAACTGAAATTTTAGTCTATTTCTTGTTAGCACATGTCCGTTGTATCCGCCGTAGTAACTAATATCTGCAATTTGGGGGCTGTTCCCATAACGAACGCGGTCACAATTACAATCACACGCCATATAATAAATGACTTGGGATTGGGCCTCTTCGAGGCGGGTGCTGAACCTTTAGGTTCAAGTTTCTTGAAAGACGCCTGGCAAAATACTACCAGCCAGCAGGTGCCAGCAGGTGGGTTATCACTGATGGGAGCCTCATCACACCTAGCCAGGCCTTGAAAATTGCCCAAAACCAGTAGCCTAAAATCGAAGTATAGTTTATGTGCCACTTTTGTGGAAGACTAAACAGACAACGCTAAACAGGAATCACACAGGAAGTCCAATAAGACCACGCTATAGATTCCAGACGAGCGGCGCGCGCGCGGTACGACAACGACAAGACGACTAAGGACCAGGTGCGTTGGAGACACAGGTAGTGGTAAACTTTAGGTTACCCGAAACTTGATCTTCGCCCTTGCGAGGAAGGAGGTTGCGTCGCGGTTGGCTTGCTCAGAGCATTACCTGAGAAGGAGAATTGCCAGATTGGGTTTGCATGATTGAACACTTTGAACAGATTGTTAGTGTTCAATTACTAAAGGGTGCTCAATTGGACATACTTACCCCAAAAAATGTGTTTGATTGAACATATACTGTATCCCAATGAATACGAGCTTGTTCAATTGAGCATAAGAAAAAACAAATCTAGTCGAGATTCTGCCAGAAAATTATCTGGGGCCGATCAGGCCCTTAGCCTCGTAGTGATGTTCAGGGCCGGGCTTCAAGCCCCAATCCCGCCAAGTCAGGCCGCCGGGCCCGACACAAGGCTTGAGCGGGTTCAGGGCTCGGGCTTGGAAAATGTCAGGCCCGGGGCATGGGCTTGAAGCCCGAGCACATGAATGCTTGGTTTCTGGCCGCTAAAGTAACTGGTTGCACGATCCAACCTACTTTGAATGGATTAGAAGACACTCGGTAGCTCTGTGGCGGTTCCCTCATTTATTTTTCGTCGACTCAAAATGGTATTTCTGGTTCATTTTGTTCAGAAATGCAAGTACTTCGTCCAGGAACACGGAAATTGACTCACAAAACATTCAAACACTGATTCAGACCAATAGAACACTGTATACTTTCTGCATACCCTCTTCAAGCCCGAGAAAGCCCAGGGCTTGAAGCCCTGGTCGCGGGCCTGGGCTTTGGCTTCAGAATCCTCAAGCCCAAGCCTGCTCAAGCCGGGCCCAAGCCGCCGCTTCCAGGCCAGGCCGGGCCCTGAACATCACTACCGTAGAGTGTAGCAGATGACTATGATTGTACTACGAACTGAAGTTGAGCATTGCCTTAACACTACAGTAGTCTGATAAAGCCTCGGTGCTGCAGTAGAAAGAAGCGTACCCAAAAACAGCAGCAGGAATTTCTGAATAGTCTTGCACAGTCACCCTCGGACGAAATAACATATGAAATGCCAAATGACCCCACTCCGGACGATGATGACTGACTCGATGACGACCTAGACGAGAGGGACCAAGACGAGATAGTTGGGGATCGATCCGACGCAGTATCTATACATGCTTTCCGACCGGAACATGAGCTGTATAGAACACACTACATCCGCTGTGATAGGCGGGATTTGGAGCAGATGGTGCCAAACTTTGTGGGAGGAGCTCTGCCCCGCATGGATCAAGGATACCGCGAATATTACTGCATGACCATGTTGACATTATTCAAGCCATGGCGATGCGGAAAAGACCTGAGGAAAGATGTGGACAACTGGGATGAAACATTCCGAGAACACAAGTTCTCTCCAAAGGCGTTGGAAAAGATGAAGTACTTTAACATAAAATATGAGTGCAATGACGCGCGTGACAACTACTCAGCTCTGGACAAGAAACAATAGAGAGCCATGCCCCAGTTTTCAAGTTAAACAGTTGAGGACGAACATGATCAAGAAGAATATCAAGAGTACGGAGCAAATGCAGTCTTTGCCTCTGCTGATGCCCCAAGCAAAGGGCGTAAATGGCTCACCATGGAAGACAAAATGACAGAGGCTTCGAAGGTCATGCAACGAGCTGGATGGACCCAACTCCGTACCGTTGGGATACCGGATCTTACTCGCTTTATTCCGACCCTCAAATTGAAAGGCTCACAATGGAAAAAGAAAGTTGCTCTGGTCAAGGATGCCGCATTGGAGGCGAAGATTAAGAATGCGCCAGAAGGTGTAAAGGGAAATGTAGCTACAAAGAACCCGAATCCAGCTGGTGGGTACTTCTTCTTGACTCGTTTTACTTCACCAAGTACTTCAAAGAGGTTATTGTCCGGAATGGCGTCAGAATTCGGTCTGTCCAGCGCGACAGGCAGACACGCTACCCCCAAGCTAGCTCAAGGGGAAGCCAACTACGTTTCCCACAAGGAGAAGATCACCGAGTTTCTGATTGGCCAACCGGGCTTTCGGAAAGAGCCCGCCCAGCCGGCGGATCTGAAGGCTGACGGGACCAAAGCTGAAAAAGAGGCGCACGAGAAGCTCATGGACTCGTACTACGACGAGCAGGACGAGTACCTCCAGAAGCAGGCGGCCCGTCGCGAGCATACTCACGAATTCTTGGCCCGACGACGTGCACCAGCAGCTCATCGGTATCCGTCCCGTCCACAAGCTCTGGGCCTCGTTCTGCGCTCTCTTTGAGAACAAAAGCGTCCTCGGCATGGCCGATTTACTCGTCGAACTCCTCCGTATTGAATGCACTGGCGACGAGGACGAAGATGTACTCGCCGTCATCGACCGCTTCATTAAAAAGCGAAACAAAAGTAAACTCGCTCCATTTTGATGTTGAAGTTTTTTCAGGCATTGCACTGTCTACCGCTTGCTATTGTGCAGGCTGGGGAATTCGTTGCAAAGTCTCAAGATATTGACAGCTACTTGACTCTCTACCACTTATTGCTCATGTAAGACCCCTCTAGGCTTTACAAATGCCATACCACCTCAGTGCAGAACAACTCAATGCCAATTCCCTATTCACCATGTCCTTCCAATGACTCATTTGTCCATTCTCTTCTTTCCAGAAAACTGTTATGCATGTGGCTACATTTTTTACTCAAGGGTTTCAGCTGGCTGATCTGCAGAAGGCTCTCCTGAGCTCTCATGGGCTCAATATGTCCTTCTCTGAAATTATGACTGCCATGAGCCACTGGACTCGGAGTCAAAGGTTAGCAAGCCTGTAAGATTTCATGCTACCCCCCAGCCACACTGAACATGCACCCAACTTATGCTGTAAATATGCAGGTTCCCTCGCTTCTAGCGTCCTCTCAGAGCCCGGCAGAACAAAACACATCCGGAGGTTCCAACAACGTACCTATTGTGTTCGTACAATTTCTGGGCAGGTTTTATTGAACAAGTCAATGAAAGAATCCAAGTAAACACCATACAGTAGGGTTCTTTCGATACAGTATGTGCAATACGGTCACGCATTTGAAAATGTACGGCATTTCAAGACAGTCCCGCGGTTGAAAATGTGCAATAAAGTCACGCGTTTGAAGATGTGCAATAAGGTCACGCATTTGAAAATGTTCAATAAGATCACGCACTTGAAAATGTGCAATAAAGTCATGTGTTTGAAATGTAAGGCATTGCAATACAGTCGGACAAAAACAAAGCACTAATCGGACGCTAGAGAGGTCAATAATGCCTCCAGACAGACATTTTTGGCCGAAAATGACAGGCATAATCAGGGCTAGCTATTGGCAGTGCGCGCGCCTCAGAAATGGCTCTGGAGTCGCGCTGAAAATGTAAAGGAGGGCAATAAGGTCATGGGTTTGGAAATGTGCAATAGCATTGGCCCCAAAGGCAAAGACGTGATCATAGACACAATGGCTCGAATGTTCTCCCCGCACTTTCCACAGCTGAAAGAGAACCTGCTCGCAACAATATCGTCCATTATCTCCACCAATGGCGAGTCTTTTGACGCTCCTGCACAAGGCATTCTACCTGAAATCCTTTCGATCTACGACTTCATGGAATTCGTGCTACTTCTTCATGTCACGGAGTATGATAAGAGGGCGAGTTCAGCGACGACGCATAGTTACAAGGCTGTATTTTCATTTGCCAATATTTATCCATTATTTTCTGTGTTCACTATAATGTTTGATTTGCCTGAGTGGTAAATATGTCGTGCTATAGAATACTAGCTAGCCGCATAGTGCCTTAGACGCAGAGCGCTATCGACTGCTATGGAGTGCTAATTTAGTAATGACGTGCGGCTATCAATTGCTAAAATAGATATCTGTAGCACCCGCGCTAAGCTATCGATACTACAAAACAGGGACATGACTAATTTACTATCCGAGCTACTACAGCTATATTGTGCGTGATAGACTGCAAATTTTTTGCTGATGTATCTATGTAACAGTTTGAATGAACGCTGGATGAGCCCGCAAGATGTCGACGAGTTCAAAGATGAAGTAGAAAATGCCCAGAAGAAGGTGCGCCCGATTAACATGGCCTTCCTTCACTAACATCGATGCACCTTTCTCTTAGAGCAAGAAGAAAGCTCCCGCCGCAGCGCCATCCCCGCCCGCTTCTGCACCATCAGCAACCGCACCATCAGAAGGAATTTATCCAATAGTCAATTGTACATCGAGGGAGCTAACCGTCTCAAACAGATTCCGCGGGAGGTACGTACGTACGGAGGAGGTAAGTGCTGGCTGACATGCGCCTCCATAATCGCAATCCGGTCCTCGAGGAACTGTTCCCTGGCAGATGCCGTCATCGTCGAAACTGTGGGCGCTAACGCCGAAATATCCAGATCCCGAGGCAGGGTGACAACGGGCGAGGTATTTGAGCCCATCGATACCATGGAGCGATCAGGCTCTGTCCAACCGACGTCGACTAGGAGAATAAAATGCATTGATGAAAATCTTGCCACATTCACAGAGCTAGCACGCACGTGTTTTGCGTGAAACCGGTGCGGTCGTTGCTAAGGTCATCGCATCGATAGTATCCAATGAGGCCGGTGGGGCTTGGGAGGGAGGAGGGGCACTCTCTGCGAACGACTGAACGACGTAGTTTCCGCGCACGCGGCGCACCCTGGGTCCGGAATCTTCAGATATCGCGGATGTCGGTCGCTTTCGTCGCACAAGCAATATTATGGCTGCAAGCACGGTCAGACCGCCAATTACACCGACCAGTGCCCCAACTATGGCTCCGGTCTTGGATTTTTTTGAACTATTGGACATCAGTCTCAAGCAGGGGGGACGTATGCACTGCTTACGTCGAGGATGCGGAGCTTCGGGTCGGAACCACCCTACTGCTCGTCGTCCTCGAGGAAACTCAGCGCACTCCCAAAATGTAGATAAAGCCGAACGTACGCCGTCGAAGTCGTACTCTCCTGGACAGTAATCACCGCATAGTCGAATAATCCAGTGGTTCCATTAAACGCACTCTTGTTGATAACCCATGAGACCGTGTGGCTGACACTTTCCCCAAGATTCTCCGCCTCGAAAAATAGTGCGCGGAACACGAACTGTTCCGCGCCAGTGTAATAATGAAATGTAGTATCATCACCCATAGTAAATGATATATTCCCCGGGTCAGCCAGATCTATCCCGTAGATGTAGACTGCCGAACCTGAGCCAGAGGCCAATGAAGGGAAAAGGTGAGAAGTCCTGAAGGTTGCGCACCCTGAAATGTAAAAATGACCCTCGCTGCCCACACTTCCATCATGCCACGTCTGGTTATATATTTGGGTGGTTTGAGGCTGCGCCGAGCAGTATAGACACGGATCCCCTGGTACAATTTCTGCCCACGATGGGGGATTGGCGTTCGTATTGTCGACGAAATCAAAGAAAGTCGAGTTCGTGTCGTCGATAGTCAAGTTCGTGACACCGGCGAACACAGCAGGAAAGAAAAAGATGAGCGCCAGTGCGAGAGCGGAAGGACGATGGGGCGCCACCATGAAGAGGAGAAAAGGGCGATGAGCCGTTCATTAAATATTCGGATATATTCGTGATGGCCCGTTTTGTAAGATCCGTCGGACCCCGGCGTGTTTCAGTAATGACCCCCTGAAAGGATCGCAGGTGTTCCACCGTCACATTTAGCCTTAATACGAATGGCTCGTAATGTCAAAGTGGGTTTGTATTCTGTCGAGGAATGTATCTCACCTTTAGTAATTTTGCAGATCAGGCGTACTGAAGAAGTCGGCATCGGAGAAGTGTTGTTTTATTTTCGTGCGGAAATTACAGGTGAACCAAAGGCTTTTGCGCTCATTGACTCACAAACACACGCCGCGGTCTCACGTACTCTTTCCTCGCTCAAGGTACACCGAGTCGGAAAAAGTACGGGCTCACCTGTCTCTCAGAGTGCTTACAATGCATGGGAGGCTGTTGTCCTGAAGAAGTTCAAGCGTAGTTGAGTATGTAAATTTTTTTGGTTCCTAGGGCTCAAAGAGGTACACACAATTTTGTTTAACCTGACCGAAAAAATGAGGGAAACCAACCCCTCGAGGGAAAAACTTCGGAGGTCTGTGGAGGTATGTTTTTAAGCTCCTTTCGTCGAGCCGGATCTTAGTCTGGACTAGGATTTACGAGAAAAAGAGCCGTTCACAATAAGCTGTGTTTGACTGTACTACTGTAAATTTTCAGGGTGTTCGCTCAATTAATGTCCATTTTGCGGACGAACGTCACCATTATGAAAAAATCGGTCATTCCAAGGGCGTCAAATTGGCCGGAAACCGGGGTTCGGTCCCAAATATCGTCGGATTTAATCGGTTAGCGCGACCGATTTGGTCAACCCTTCATCTCCGGCGAAGCATCAAGAGTCCGTTAAGGCCAAGCACCCTCAGCTCGAGTATGAGTCCACAGAAATTCTTCTGCGGAGAGGGCATAGTTTTGGGTCCGATATCTGGAGCATTGGTGTCGTACTATAGAACACCATTCCGAGCCAAAAAAAAAGGGAAACCCTGTCAGTGGCGTGGCCGCACTGCGTCGTTGCACAGGACTTAAGTTCAGATGGCACTCAAGTTCAGATGGCACTCAAGTTCAGATGGCACTCAAGTTCAGATGGAACTTAATTTCTGATGGTACATAGTAAACAACATGTATAAGTAGATACATAAAGCATAAAAAGATTTTTAGATCCCAGATGTATACCCTATACCCCGGGTGTCAATACCTGTTACTTGAGTTGTGGGCAGGACTTAAGTGGTGGTGGGACTTGAGTTGTGGGCGAGATTTGAGTAGCCACAACTGGAGATGTAGTCGGGACTTAAGTGGTGGGGGCAGTGAGGCTACCAACAAATGTGCGCCACACATGCCTCCCAGCGAGCCTGGGCAGAACTTAAGTTCCACACAAACTTAAGTAGTGCAGGCGGTCTTTTTGACCAGAACTTAAGATCAGCTGCTGCTATTTCATCTGGGGGATGGACAGGTGTGTGAGTGAGGGTGAGATGGATGGCCTACTGAGAGTGATGGAGAGAGCACTCGCGGATGCCCAGGACAACATCCTTTGTGTTGCAGACTCGCAAGCCATGCTAGAGGGAATCCTGCAGACTTCACCTCGCTCTGGCCAGCACCGCATGATCCATTACCACACTGTAATCCGTCAGGCGCTGTCCTTGTACCCCCACCTGGCTATTCTTAACCTCTGGACACTGGCTCACATCGGGATGATTGGAAACGAGCTTGCCGATGCCACTGCTAAGAAGGCAACCTCTCTCACCCCCGACCCATCCACCTTCATCTAGCTTACTACTGTCCAACACCTCATCCACCTCCAAACTCTGAAGGAGTGGGAAGCTGCCTGGAAACGGTTGAAGACAGGCGGCGAGCTCCGACGGATCAATAGGTCCCCGCCCTCGCTCTACTTGTCCCTCACCATCTCACGCAGACCACGTCCGCCATCTCCCAACTGCGAACCAGTCCCTCACATCTCAATGCCTTCTACTTCAAATTGGGTTTTACTACCTCCCTGGCCTGCGACAGTTGCAGAGCTGCATAGGAGACCCGAGCACACTTCCTCCTGGAGTGCCCGGTGTGGGAACCTCTACAGAGACCTCTCCACGCAGCAGCGAGAGACGCCGGCATCTTCGGTCCGCTCTATGTCTCGCCGCTTCTCAACGAGCCCAAACTGCTCTGGGCGACCACGGTGTTCATTGAAGCGATGGGCCATTTCATGTGAACATCTCCCACCACCCCTGTGCCCCCTCTCTCTTTCCACTTCTCTCAAATTCTTCTGGTTTCTCTCTCTCGCAATACATTACATTCCCCTAATTATCTCACAACACCAATATAGACACACCGTGCGCACCCCATTCCCCCACCTCTGCATTACTGTACTGTACTTTTCGTTCAAATCGACAGGGGGTGTGATGCGTGACCCATTTCACCTATTCGACATTTCAGCAGCCGCCGAATTTTTTCGTGACACCTCGAAAATTTCGACATTCGAACCGAAAATTTCGTCTTTTTTGCACTTTCTGGGTAGTTTGGGGACCTGTGTGACCTCCTGGAGGTTTGACAGAGGCCCGAGTGATGCGTGACCTCGACCAAAGCTCGTGATCGACAGGGGGGTGCGTGATGCGTGACTACCGATTTGAAGAAAAAAGTACAGTACTTCCTCACTTACAAACCATTTCCGCCATGAATTTACCAGACCGTATAAATTATTTCCTCTTTCCTTTTCCTTACAACAGAAAACCAATAGCTACAATACAATGCAAATTTTGGAATCTCTGACTGCTGGAGCTTAGAGAGACAGTCACCACAAACTTCGATAGATCCATCAAGATTGATTCCTTCAGGGGTGAGCATCAGGCCATTTAGGTCTTCATTATCAGAGAATTCAAAGTTGGATCGGATTCGTCTGTCTTGGCACCGCAGTATCTCAAGATGTTCCATTGTTATCTTTGAATCTTCTTGGGATGGGCTGACTGTTTTGGTTAAGAAAACCGAACAATTGCGCTTGCGAGAACACACACTGCATACTGAGCTGTAAGACCATTGTGAGCCATTAAATAATTCTGCATACACTTCAAATTTGTTTCAAGGGACGGAACAGTGGGCCAGTTACTCTCGATATTTGTCCAAAATTCTTGGTTAACATGGAACGTGTCAACCAGTTGCTTGACTTGCCGCTCATGAATCCGCTTGTATCGACAATGTTTCGGATCTGTAAATAAATGCATGATAAGATCTGCATCATATTCTCTCTCCAAAAATGCGATGATTAGGTCTTCTTCTGTTAGGCGAGTATCTGCAACATAATGTGGATTGAGGCACCGAATAAAAGAAATGATATCTACTGAAGGGTGAGTCAAGTTTCGAATCCGCTCAAGGATATTCTGGATCATGAAGTTCGAAAGGTCCTGAAATGAATGGGAACTAAATGCTTTGGTTGGTTGATGCAACGGATGCAGTTTTTTCAGCACGGTTGTTAATAATTTCTTATTGTAATATTCACTGGCCCCAATAGTAATACAAAGTTTGTCCTCAAGCAGACTCTGGGTGTCAGAGATAACACAAGGTGGAATCATCAAACATTTTGTTACAGTTTCGGTCAGGGCATCTGAAAAAAAGTTGAACACAGCAACTTCCAATGATTCGTGTGTGTTATTGAGTAACTCATATTGTATACAAGTAGAAAGGGTATGATAGTGACTCAGGATAATGTCAATATGAAATTTCTTACACTCCCCGCCTAACCGGTGACTCGGACATTTACTTGGTGCTTGGCGCAGTTCCTTCACAGACAACAAAGCCAGAGAAGCTTTCATATGATTTGTTGGGAATTCCAGCCATAACGGCTTGGCTTGTGCCTGGATATTACTTGCTTTCAGCTCATTCACATTCAAGGTGGCGGGTGCCAAATTATTAATCAGCAGGTTATTTTTGGTGGCGGATGCCAACTGTGACAGCGGGGGCTGATTATGATCATTGGCGGGTGCCAAAGTATTCAGTGGAGAGAGCCTTCAACATTCCACGGAATCCACTCCCATCTGGTATATTCCAGAAGATCAAAAAAGTCGGGCACCGTCTGCAAACCAGCGACTTATCGGCCACCTGGTTCCTGGCTTTCGCTCGTCTAGGCGTGTTGAGGCCGAACCGGAAGAATTCAACCATGCCGCGAGCCCACCTGGATCGCTTCCGAGGCCACAACGGCAATTGGTGGCCCGTTTCGCATATAAGAATACGCAGAAATGTAAATGCGACCTCAAAGAAAAAATCTGCGGGTATTTAATCATCCTATTGGTCGAGAATCTACCGCGGACTGACACGACCCAAGCTGGCCCCCAGTTTATATAACAAATATCGAAATGCCGTCATTTCTTGCTGCCGTAACGACAATTTTAATAATGGGAGCGAGTTCACTAGCACTGCCAATGCATGACAACAGCTCAGAACGTACGCTTAAATTTTCAATCGCATAGCACCATTCTCATCCAAGGTTCGCAGTACTGGATATCAAGATTTCGGTTAATGGGACATCATTTGAGGTCAAATTCTCCGAAAATGACTTCTCCGGTGGCATTGCTAGTGGGTTCGGGCCACACCAAAATCTCACAGGGTCTCTGTCATCATCAGGAGGTGAATATTCCAAAAATCCGGATTATCCCCTTCAATGACGAGCGGATCGGTGATAGATGCTTTATCTATAGGAAGCGGAAGCGGATCTCAGTGGGCGACGTCAACCACAGTAACACCTGAAACCGCGTCCTCCAGCGAGTCTCGAGCCTCTTCCGCATTTCCTGGAAGCGTAGTTTCTGGGCAACCAAGCGCACCGTCCGGCAGCGCCTCTCAATCGACAACGCCGACCCCCGACCCCACAGCCGCGTCCGCTAACGAGCCCCACGGCTCTTCCTCGATGAGTGGACGTGGCGAAAGGCCACCGAGCACGTCATTCGAAAGCGCCTCTCAATCTTTCACCCCAGCAGAACCCACCGCCAGCGAGTTCCGAGGCTCTCCCTCAACAAGTGGAGGTGACGCGGGGTCAAGCGCGTCGTTCGAAAACGCTACTCAATCGTCTACCCCAGCAGCACCCACCGCCAAGTCCGCCAGCGAGTCCCGGGCCTCCTCGATGAGTGGAAGCGATATTACAGGACCACGCGGCACGTCATCCGGCAGCGTCTCTCCATCTGGGATGACCACCTCGGGACCAATGAGCAGTGGATTATCAGGTACTACTCCGTCGTTTGGGAGCGTCTCTCCCTCCGTTGCGACGTTCAGCACCGGGTCTTTGTCACGAGCAGTGGCTTCTTCCTCCCGTCTCACCACCAGTTCTTCCATGAGTGGAACCTTTGCCGGTGGGGTTGCAGGACAACCAAGCGCGTCGTTCGGTGGCACCTCTCAATCGGCGATCTCAATCTCAGCATCCACTACTGCGTCCGCCAACGAGTCCGGAGTTCCTTCCGCAATGAGTGCAGGCGGTGCCGGCGAAGGTACAGGACGGCCAGGCATGTCCGGCAGCGCCTCGCACTCGGCGATGCCCACCACAGCATCCACGTCAGCCAGCGACTTGCGGGTTTTCTCCACAACGAGTGTGGTCAGCGTCAGCGGAATCATAGCAACGAGCGGGTCTTTGGAGAGCAGCTCTCAATCGGTGTTCAACACCAGCTCTGCGACTCTACCAACCACTTCCGCCTCCCTAGTTTCTCTCATCAGTGGAGGCAGCACCTTGCAATTGACGACGACATCCAACCCAGGATCCTCGGCACCCATTTCTACGCCAACGACAAATACAACCTCATTGTTACCCTTGAGTTCGAGCGTTGTGGTTGAACCCTCAACTCCGACTTGTCCCCCTTGTTCCTGTCAAAGCAGCACAATCTAAATACTGTTAATTTGTCAAATGTTCGCAACAGCTGATTTATCTGGAATAGTGTGACATTACAGCGCGTCAACTGGCCGACCGAGGCTCGAGTGGTGCTGGGGAAACATTCTGCAGGGGATTGGCAGCACTACGTGTGGTGGGTGGGAGTCGCATGCTGAATAAAAAGCTCGGTCATTGAGGCGAAAAGGTATGCGGGGAGAAAAATAGGTCGATAATCGCTACGCACTCGATGGTTCAGGCAAAAACTTGTCGCAGGTGATTACGTGGATGCATTGTAAGTGTGCCACCAGACCCAGAGCTCTGCGTGTGTGAAGGGGTGCACGCACGAGCGATTTTTAGTTCACATCAATACATAAAGATATTATTTTTGCTTGCGGGAAACGCAGACGGCGTGAATATCCTGCCCAGTGATCACATCACCGGCACCCTCCAAAATGCTCAGAATTGCGCCGGAATATTTAAATCTTAAGGGGAGTCACTCAGTGATCAGCTGAGGCGTAGTGCGTAGGTTCAAAATATTATCCCTTCGATCGACTGAATCCACGCATGTAGGCCATGAAATATCCTTCTGTATCCATCGGCCGACTCTGAGTGTGTAGGCTCAAAAATATTATTCCCTCAATCGGTTGAATCCATGCATGTGACATCGGTCAGAGTAACAGGCTGAGGCGACACAGCCACATCACGTCCCTTCTCCTGCCACGCACATACGCGTCCTCCAAAGTCCCTTCGGGCACTCCTTCGTCCTCTACGGCTCAGCTTTTTGGCCCCACCCTCCCATTCCCTCTCACGCTTGGGTTACTCTGGGTCTCGTTCTTCCAGACCCTCGGTGGCCCTTGTATACGGGTTCGGCCGTGCCCGCGCTCCGTTTCCCTCAGATCAGCTTTTCCACGCTGCCCATCCTGCAGCCTCGGGAAGCCCAGATTGGCCGGGATGGCCGAACCCTCCTACACACACGCCACACACCGTCTCCTCCCAGACTTGGATCCAGACGGGCGGGGGGAGGTTTTCTGATGGTCCTCGTGGTTTGGATCCAGATGCAGCTACAGTTTCGTGCCCATGAAGCAGGGATTTAAATAACCAACACTTTCATAAATCATGCTTGCCCTGGTGCCCCGCCCTTGCCATTAATTGTACACTGTCTTTCTCAAAGTTTGACCCCCACCTCTTGCTGTTGGGACAGAGGAACATCTATAATTGCCAGAAAATTTGTGCTCTGAGAATTGAATGTCACCCGTGCTGAGAACCATAAACGGGTTTGGCTCCCGTAAATGCCTATACCTTCATGCCGTGAAGCTGCCTACTCTAACACTTCTGAGTCCTTGCCTCCTGTGTTGCCTAACTTGCCCTCATAGACTTTTATCGGTGCCCTCGTCAACGTACCATTCGAGGCGATGCACTTGAACAATATCCGAAACGCAAGTCCGAAGAAAGCCGATTAAGTCCGGTGTCTAAATATTTTGTGGCCAGAGCTTTGTCGCTCGTCCCTCACCTTCAAAGATTCCACGGACCGCAATCGAGAGAGCAAGGTTAAAATTGGAAGCTCGTGGACCACTGAAACCACCGCGACTGACGACGATTCGGAGCCGCCGGGGCTGTCCGAGATCGAGGAGCCCGATACACCTCGAAATGCCTCTGTCCCACTTCCTTCCAAAGCACCCGATGACGCTCCAAAGGTGCACAAAGAGAAAGAAGGCTTTACCGGCGATCGAGTCTTCGCAATAGCCAGATCTTTATGCAGGACTTATGCTGGTGGGTTGAATTTGCTCATGGCCTGTGAGGTGAAAAAGGTCAGGGGTTTATACCTGCGGCCTGGACATGGACACGAATTGTGGACTTCACACCCTGATGCTATTGCACCTTGGTAATGCCCTTTAGAGGAAAAAAAGAAAAAAGCGGCATGCCACTTGGTCTCAAGCTCTCTATTATCTAACCCAAGAATTATGCCAACCCACAGGCAAAATGTATATCTTTACTACTGTATAGAACTGAGCCTAAGTACCATCATCCAAGATAAGCTTGACATGAGGCACGAACGGCTCACGCGTATCGGAGGATAAACTAGCTATGCAGGAATCGGGAAAGCTGTGACGATCATCGTGACTCGTCACCTTTCCTCTTGCGCGCTCCCCCGACACGCACGATTCCCTACTTACCTTCTTTTGCCGTACATACTCCCTGCTTCATTGTACATCTTTACCACCATGACGCAAGATTCTTTGCCAACAAACCCTCCCTCGGAGGCCATCATAAATGCGCTGAAAAAGCTTCCGCAGGCCCTAAAGCTGTCCAGGAACAAGGCGATCGAGGGTAGGAATGCCGAACGCGCCGTTCGCACCGCGGAGCACGCCCATGATCCAGTAGCTCACCCCGACGCGGCTTCGGACGACGAGTCTCTCATCACCGTCTCGGACATACCCATGGACGCTCTTTCCCCCTTGAGCAAGGTCAAGAAGGTCGCGGAGAAGCTCTCCCCCGTCGTCCACGCGGGACCTTTTCCTTGCCTTTATGTCCAACAACGCATCGACCTCGAAACGCGTGCGCGACGACGACAAGCCTAAACCTGCCACCAAGAAACTGAGGGAGGAGTCCGCCATTCCTGCTGGGATGAACATGCCGCCCAGGTTCAGCTCTGACATCACCGAACTCTACATGAACTTGCACCTTCCCCTTTCCTTGTTCACCAGCAATAACCTGGATCTAGTCAACAACTCGTACGAGTCCATGGCGACCGTCAAAAGTAACGTGCCTGGCGCCATATCCAGTGACAAGCAGATCCGCGTGCTGGACACGGCCTCTTTCGAGAGGAAGTTTCTAGCGGTGAAGAATATGGATCGGGGTCAATGGCTCGAGGCTGCGCAGAATTTCGTCACCTTCCTCGAGGGTTACTGGAGCGACCGCGAACACGACCGACATCAACTACGCCGCGCATACAAGGCGCACCCCTTCACCTACTCTTTCGAATATTACTCACGGCAGCTGATGGAAGAGATCTTCGCCCTACGCATCGCGGAGTCGATCCCCCGCGCCCCCTCCCAGCCACATCAGCGGTGTGAGCGGCGGCGGGCGGGGGTGGCGGCAGCGGGGGTGGTGGCAACGGCGTCGGTCGCGGTGGCGGAGTTGGCCGCAGCGGCCGTGGCGGCGGTGACTCCGGAAACGGGGGCACTGGACACTCGCCATGCCCTGGCCACGCCGACAGCGACCGTCACAACGTACGTTCTAGATACTGTCCTGAACGTTTGGGATCCACACGAGGCTTTGCATCACGAAAACCATACAATCTTCGCCATGGATTCCACCAGTTCCTTTGCCCGACTAGTAGGGCAGTGATGACAGTCATCACTCCGGTATCCGTCATTGCGTATGTGATGCGTTACCCGCGGAGCGCGGTGGATAGGTGCACTGATAATGGAGTGGTCGATTGACCCCCAGCTGGTGCCCAAAGGCTCCCCAGTATACGGCAAGAAAATTCCTGAGCACGTGTAGTAGCCTTATGCAAGTCTGATATGAATAGAAGATGGTTTTTTCAAATCTCAACAAGTGTCATTGTATTGCTCCCAAACTGTGGGCTCCGTAGAGTGCAGAGCTCACCGCTGTTCTCGCGCGAAAATGCCACCTCTGTCCGCGAGTTTGCTACAATGGAGGTGAATCTAGAGCAAGAGGGCGAATTGATATAGGCAGCGCTATCCGTCAGTGACTGGCAACGGCAAGGGAATGGATACAACGCATGTCTGCATGCCCCGAGGACCTCAGCGGAACCACAACTCCCCTCGACACAGCTGTTGCACCTCGCCGCGAGCCCGAAATTTCCTATAACGCCGTCCCTCGGTAGTGCAGGCCGGCAGAATACTCACTGTCGGAAAGAAAACTCCGCGGGGAAATCACGGACTCAGAACGTCCAGTGCTCGAAGCCTGGCTCACCCAAAGTACCGTGTAGAGCTGGCCAAAAAACGACGCCTCTGAAACCCGAGCAGCGCGAGTCGAGAGTAGGGATGCATCGTGAACGCATCAAGAGGCTGTTTTCTGGAGCGAAAAGTGGGCTTATCGGATGGAGTAAGGGGTTGACGGGCAAGAAACACTGAATTTCTGGAGATCGTAAGAGGCCGGTAATCGGGTAGCTGCAAATCATGAATAGGGGGGACCGGTAGGGATATGTTGGATAGGTCAATGAGAAATCGATGAAGTTCAAAATTGTTGGTAAAGAAATCCGTACTGCGAGATCCAAAGTCACTTGGTCCATTGCGCAAACGGGATTCACAAATAGGTGACCCCGGAAGCGAAGGCTGTACAGTCGCAGCCCCACTATATCCACTCTCAACGTTAACTTACCAAGATACAACTCGGAGGGAGTCGAGGAAGCAAGGCCTATGGATCAAAAATTTGCTCTTATTGCTCACGGGGGGGAATCTCACTTTCCCCTCTCTACTCGCCGGCTCTTCAAACAACAGTGCATTTCCGGCCATACAGTGAGCTCACTCAAATTACGGCGATGATGGTTGGTTCCATAGTGAGGCACGGGGTTCAAAATGCTATTGCGAGGCATGGGGTTCAGAATAGGTCCCTTGTCCCTCCGAGGACAGCCGAAATACAATTTTTGCCCTGTCTCATGGGGCAATATTGCGCTTTCCAGAGCGCAATTACCGGTTTCCAAAATCAAGGTAATTTGCCCCCAACTTGGAGGTAACTCGATGGCAACCTTGCTAGGAAGGTAATGGAAACAAGGGAGGATATTCGACCCAATTTCCCCCAAATTGGAGACAATCCCGCGATATCACCAAGGGAGGCTTTTGCTGATGGCCAGTGAGGGCAATAAAGTCACGCGTTTGAAAATGTAATGGATTGGGTGCGGGCAATGGGGTCACCGGGCAAGCCAGCTGAGGGTCTGAGAAAGAATTGATCGCTGTTGGTGGATGATGTTGCCGAGTCAGCCGATCATTGATGGCTTTCGACCCGATGTAGCCGGCTGTCGCACAGCTTCGAGCCGCTGGAGTATCGGCAAGACAATTACCCGATCGGCTCCACTCGGAAGCTCGGCAGCATCGGCCGACCTGTTGTCGAGTTGAGCGACTCAGCGGGTTTAAATTCTATGCCCTATGTATCGAAGTGCCCTGATTTGTTCCCAGCAGATAACTTCCTGGTGCTGGCTGAGACCTCATCCTCTGCTCTGGCCTGACTTAGAGCTCGCTTACGAGGTTCCAAACAATGAAAAAAAGGTTCGAAAGAAGGGTGAAGGGCACACGGCCATTTACTGTAACCGGTACTATTGATTTTGGCCCATACAGTAGCCAATTTCCTATGTACGTACCTTTCCGTTCATTATGAGCTAGCTACGTTCTTGCTTTGAGATGAGCTTTCATAGGCACTGATACGCCTACGGCGCAGCTGGGAGCAGAGCTAAAACAAAATAATGAATGGGGAGGAGATGGGTGATGGGTGGCCACTCCAAGGGCCATAGTACAATGTCTGAGGTGCGAGGAAGTTCAGTGAGAGTTCAATACTGACTCGCAAAACAACGATGGAACAAATATGGATGTGTGCGGGGATTTGTGTGCAGCAACGACGAAGGCTGCTCAAGACGGACACAGGGAACGGGACGCGAGGAACGACGAGGGACACGACAGCGAGAGCGAGAGCGAGAGAAGAGTAGCTTAATTCGAAATACAAGGGGTGAACTTCGTTGTTATTAGCAGTTGAACTGGCTACAATTTATAGTAAATGGGACACGGTGTATGAATAAAAATAAAATACTGAGCACATGGAACGAAATGGTTGAGACTGTATTGAAACCACAGAGAAATGGCCAGGAATGCGTGTACATCGGGCCAAGAGATGGCAAATTAAATTACAGCAGTCGGCGAAAGAGACCTGAGATCGGAGAAAATATAAGAAAAAGGTAAAATCCAGGGGCAGTAGCATGTGGTGAGGGCGGAGCGGAGTAGAATTGAATTGCTGCGGCGGTGCGGTACCTGACAAATGGTCGGCGAGTGTGCGTGAAATGGTCGGTGTGAGACAAATGCCGGTGAGAAAGCCGGTGGCGCAGAGCGAATTGGTCGGATCAACAACTGATCCGATGGTGCATTTCGGCGATCAGCGGCGAGTCCTGTTCATCAGCACTGACGCCAGTCATTGCAGGCATGACATTGGTTTATCTTCAAAATGCCAGAGATCACTGAACCAACATCCTCTCGGGCCTTCAAGAGCCAAATGTATTTCCGATTCGTTAGATTTTTCAACAAGCTATGGAACTTAACCCAGACATCTTAAAACTCTCCCTTCAGTTCCAAGTCCTCAAATTGCACGGGAATCCTCCTGATTTTGGCCATCAAGGACACACCAGATGGGAAATTTTCAGCATAGCATTTTGGGAAGACTTGCAGGGCACTCGGGGGAATTCTGTTCATCAGTCATTTTCTTGAGACCTGTGTATCCCTGTGTTCTGTACATCCACTGGCATAAACCAAACTCGGCCCGGAGTCGTTATAAATTGCACAGAGTAAGGGAATTTTGTGTAGTGGAAAAGATTGAACTAATCTATCGATTCATAACATCTATGGCAACTTTACGACAAATTCCAATGGGGGATTTCCTGATTTGAATGCGGGTCCATCACCAATCACGGAAATAAATGTGCAAAATGTGATCTGTGTTGTCCCGTGGGGATTACATCACAGCTCTAGCACGGACGAAGTACGAGGTGTCTCGGGCTTCGGAGCAACACGGCATAGCTGTTGCCGGTGTCAAATCATCGGAAAAAGTGTTGGCCGAGCCTCGGATAACATTTGCCGAGTACCCGCGCGGGTCTGCGGTATTGGGGTCGGGTTGAAAATCTCAACCCGGACCCGGACTCAGAACCTCAAACAGCGCCGCAAACAGGAAGGGGTGCTGCTCGATCAAGTCGCCTGTAACACCGAAGGTTGGATTACTGAAAGACATTGAGTGAACCACTTACCCAGTAGCACAACCAGCTTCTCGATAGCTGCCCGAATGACCTCCTACAGTGGTGCTCTAAATAAATGCCTAATTGTAATTTGCACAATTCCATCAGTTTCACTTCGGTAGGTAGGTAGGTAGGTAGAATTACACGGCACGGTCCCACTCAGGAACGCCGGTCCCACGGATTACTCCGGTGTACATGCACTATATAGTTACACCATCTTCCGTGGACCTCTCAGAACTCCGTTAGCCGAGCTCCCGGTCGCAGCTGTCAGTCGTAACTTTCAAACTCGCCGGCGTAGAGCTAAAAGAATAAGGAGAAGCAAAAAAGAAAGTTAGCACTTCGACACAGGCAGCCTTCTGAATCAAGCATTTAAACGATACACGGGAACGGCGTAGAACAGCTCGAGGACATCAAACGCAAATTTTGCAACCAGTGGGATCGTCACTCTCGGATAAATAATGGCCTTCAAGAATTCAGTATTCGAGAGCGCCATCATTTGGATGCGTAGGTCTGGGAGGTCGTTGAATAATTTTGCCAAGAAGGTCGCGCGTAATTGTACAAGTTCGTCCGAGGACGTGCAAGTGATTAAGGCGTGTTCCGGCGTTTCAACTTCCTCCTTACAGAGCCTGCATACCCTTTCCGAGCGAGGAACTGGTTGATGCGCATGATTGACGTAACGCAAGACTTCCACAGCAAGCAAGTGAGTAGAGAGTAACACCGAGGTAATTGCCTCTCGATGTTTCTGTGTTTTCACTAGTGTAAGATAGTGCCGCATGCAGGAAGTTACTTGGGTGGGTCCTTTGTCCTTTTGAGGTTCACGTCGGCCATGTAGCAGATAAAGCTTGTCAGACGAGTCAATTTCGCCTTGTAGCCATTCCAGCATAAGCTTCTGCACAAGTTTTGAGTAATCTTCGACGTCTTTATCCGAAGTTTGACGCGTGAGAATCAATTCCGGGCAGTGGAATGGTAGCCTCGTTACAGCCTTGATCAAGTCGCTGACCCAAGATTTTTTCCCTTTGCTTGATAGCTCAATAGAGCTATTCAGCGCAGCACGGGCATAGTGATCTTCGTTGAGGCCAATGAAATATCGAAGATGGCTGAGGCCAAGAAGGAGGCGACGGACTCGGATAGGCATGATACCTGTCTCAGTGAATAGAGGGGCTATCATAGACCGGCGATGGAGGTTGAGCATTTGACGGATGAAATTAACCTGAACTTTGCACAGCTGATTGACATGGACGTCTTCACTATCCGGGGAGATTTCACAACCGTGGATTAAGTGACAGTCGACGCGCGCCATATAGAGTTGCTTCAGTTCTTTAGGTGTTAATCTCCCGGTCATATCCTCAACTGCCATAATACGGTGGGCGCAGTAGCGGGCAGTGCGTGCCTTGGCTGTGTAATGATCTTGAAACATGTTCCGGGTGTCTGTCCTCAGATTAACGCCGACATATTTCTCTTCTGACTTGACGGATAGCTCTATTGTGCCTAGATGAAAGGTTGGGAGAGGAAGACTTGTGGCCCCGTAGATCAAGATAATTGTTTTGATCAAGTTCACGAGGATGAAGTTTCTCGAGCACCAGACTTCCAAAGTAGAGAGTTTTGCACTGAGACCGCGGGCAGTCAGAGACACAATAAGAAGATCATCGGCTTGAGCGAGGAGCGAGATTCTGATAGCAGCCAGAAAGACATCATCGGTATCTGGCATCATTGAGAGATCGGCGAGAAATAAGTTCCACAGAATCGGAGAGGCAGGGTCACCTGTTAACAGGCCGATAAATGCCTTGAATTGGGTTGACTGCATGTCCCCATGCTTCACGAAGTATACCATGCGTTCGTATAACATCCTGAGCCAATCGAAGACTGCGCCACCCATCCCCATTCGAAACAGTTTCAACCACAACGTTGGTTGATCTGTGGAGGGGAAGGCATTCGTAAAGTCGACACATGCAACATAGAGGGTGCGACCATGCGCTCTTGCCCATTCTTTTAGGCATCGGAGAATGAATGGGTTATTATTGGTACGATAGCCCGGTCTGAACCCGTTCTGCCACGGTGGAATTAAACCTCGTGCTTGAGCCCAGTCAAGTATGCGCCAGTGGATCAAAATAGTGAGACCTTTCAAGAAGCAACTTTGAAGTGCGATGAGCCTGTAGCTGTCTGGGTTGTCATGCGGTTTTAGACGCTTCAGGATGCCAATCAGTGTCGAAACGAACCAGATTGTGGGCCCTCCTCGGCGTTGCACACATTCATTGCAGAGGTAAGCAAGGTCGTCGTTTGGGATCTCCATAAGTTGTGCATAAGATGTCTGGTCAACGCCTTCCGCGCTATCGAGCGAGTGCTTGCGTATATGGTCCTTGAGTCGACCCATGTCATCGTTGTTCCATTTCACCGAGAAGAAGCCTTCTTCTGTCGTGTCTTCGGTTGAATCCGGTATGAGACCCGCTAAGACTTCGTTCATCTTGTGTTGAGTTGCATCGAATTGAGAAGGTAAGACATCAGGGGGGTTTAGGCGGTTTTCGAAGACCTCTTTAAGGCTCGCCGCCGTCACCGAGATTGGCGCCGGTTTCGGATCGGCCAGTCTTTTCACTTCTTTCCAGAAGACACCGCTTGAAGGCGCGTTCATCACTCGTTTGCGATTCGCCTCCTTTAGCGTTTTGAGCTTGTCACGACCTCTATGGCTATCCGGAAACTTGGGACGAGGCTCACGGACTGCGTGTTCTGGTTGAAGACCGTCATTCGGTACGTCCGCACTGACTTTTGCAACATTGGGGATAGTTGGCATAGTTTCTGTTGCGGGTGGGGAGAGCGTCAGAGGGGCAGCAGTTCTCGGAAGTGAGCAGGCATGATTTGCGGCAGCTTGAGCTTCTTTCAGATGGGTATGTTTCAGTGCCGCCTCTTTTTTGATGAAGGAGAATTCCACCGGGGCTGAACGTGCTTTGATTGATTCCGCAAGAATTTTCTTCAAGTCCCCGTTCACTCCACGCCATCCGCACGCTTGATCTTTGGGGGCATGGTAGACAGCCGCCTGGATAGCGTAATGAGACCGAGTTGAGATAGCAATTGATTTGAAGGGTGGGGCTTGTTGAAGTGCAAGTATGACTGCTAATAATTCCGCTCGCGGGCCTGAGTACACTAGGCGCCACAGCCGCTTGCCGCCGAGGGGCTTCGACGCGTGGTGGGGGTACGGCTGCCGGACGAGTACGACCAGATCGAGCGCGATCTGGGACCGTTCTACGGTGTGCGCGGGGGCGAGTCGAGAGCGGCGCAGCGCGGGCGGGAGGCGCATATGGACTCGTACACGCTCGGCAAGGACATGGGGGACGGGCGAGACGTGTATGGGGAGGCGTACACAGACGAGGAGCCTGAGTCTTTAGGCACAGACACAGTTCTACAGTGGTGCTCTAAATAAATGCCTAATTGTAATTTGCACAATTCCATCAGTTTCGCCTCGAATTGGCCCAAACAACTTGGTATACACAAATTAGACATGAAATAGAGACCAACCATATACTTGTCCATTTTCTTTTTTTGGTAATCTGCCAGAACAGCTTAATTTTCTAAGTTGCTGAAAATTTACTTTTGGGGGTTACCATATATGGAAATTTGATCTGCATGACATGAAAGGGCTTGGAAAATAGTCCACATTCATGTCTTGAACCAAAGGAATCCACCATGTGGTTGCTGAGATACGGGCAGACAAAGTCGCGTTTTTGAGTGAATTTCTTGCAATTTCTTTTTCAAATTTTACGATGCCATGTCGATTTCGTTGTTTGTTTGGGGATACTGGAAGCATTTCCCAAGCGATTGTGAGGTCTACATGAAATACAGGTGAATACAGTGAATATGGTGCTCGAATACAGGCAAATACAGCGAAATACAGTGAAATACGGGGCACTACGTAGACCGGGCCGAAATACGTGTGAATATGTACAGCGGCCATCAAATACGTACGTCTACGCAAGGGGTACCTTCATACGGCAAATACGGGCTCTACAGAAATACGTAGGACTACGTAGAGGTACGTAGCCGACCCAGGGATTGCTGATGGGTGGTTCCATTCATACAGGTAGCCATCATGTGTGCTTCATTTCAGACACGCACACCACTGATTTCCTCCATTTCAGCTTTCAGAATCATCGGGACTCATGAGAATCTGTTCGCTGGTATGGAGAAACCGCCGTTGCCGCGTTTGGTTCAGAGAACCGTATTTTTTGAACATAAAAATTACGTAATGCACCTAGCGAGTAGGGTACGATCTGAAGGATCTGCTTACCCGCTCTCGAACACATCCACTTTCATGAGACTCCATCAAGGAATGAGAGAAAAATGACCTTGGAGATCTGGTGTGTTTAAATTGTCGCCCCCCACCTATTTTAGATGAGTGTCATTACGTCTGCAAACAGCTGTAAAGTGTTGGAAGATCCGGAGGCTGTGCGAGCGTCGGAGCTCGGTAACCCGTGGGAGTTTAGGTCTATCAGCATCGGGCTGACTGATGTGCCCCCGAGGGATTACTCAGCAAGTTCCAAGGTATATAAAGTAGACACTATAGGTTGACTGGGTAATAGTATTGTTATTCGCTCGATGGGTCTGATCGGTGGTACAAAATAGTTTCCCGGTGTGTGTGTTGAGCCACTTGTATGGAGTCCTCGAACACAGAAACAAGATACTGAATGAACTGTTTGTTGCAGTATAGACCTCGAATCCAGTCCCGCTGTAAGGCCGGACGGTTCGGGGACCGGATAAGTCGGGAGTTAGGGCATCAACATAGGCCGGACAGCTATATAGAATAGGTTGACCCTGCAGACAGTTTCTTCAGTCTGAAGAGAACGGTCTGCAGGTATGTACACTCTACATCTTTATATATTACAGTCTGAAGAGAACGGTCTGCAGTGACCCTGAACTCTTGACTTACAACAGGTTATGGGCCCTCGAGACGTCTCCACAACGCGCTATGCCTTTAATTTGCTCGATAATAAGAACTACGAAACCTGGTCATTCAAGGTCCAGTCAAAGTTCGAAGATGAAGACCGATGGAAATACATTGTAGACCCACCTATCCAGCCTACCGTGACTGTGCAGCAGCCTGCGGTTTCACCAGCCACAGGTACGGTCGACGTGGTGGTCCCCAATCCAGCATATGATGCCTGGCAGAAGGGCGATGCAAAGACAAGACATCGGACCGTCGAGATGGTCAGTGAGGACCAAGTGGCGTATATCCGCGATACGACAACATCTGCGGAGATGTGGAACAACCTTCGTGCAATTTACATGCGCTTGGGTATGCAGTCGATGATAGCGATTCATGAGAAGATATCCACTATCAAGTACGCGGGGATCGAGAGTGGACCCCTCCAGGCTCACCTCGATATTATTCTTGGATACTCCAATGAGCTGAAGCGCGGAAACGATGGGTTATCCGACTACAAACTGCTTCAGCTCACGCTCAAGAGTCTTCCCGCAGAATTTACCTCTCTAGTGCAGAGTATCTCCCTCTCAGGCCACACTAGCATTCACACTGTCACCCCAGTGCTCTTAGAGGAAGAGATCCGCCAGCGTACTGCACTTGAAGCCAATCGTCGTGAAGAACGGGCGCTCAAGGCGCATACAGAGAAACTAGCGCTAGCGAAAGCCCACGACGAGGAGATTGCGGCGAATGCAGTTAAGGCATATGTCGCAACCCAGAGAGGATCATGGCGGGGTCGAGGAGTTGGACGTGGCGGACGTGGCGGACTTGGCGGAGGAGGTGGAAGTGACTGAAAGCAGAACATCACTTGTCACGGATGTGGCGTGAAGGGACACATTGTGCGAGAATGTCCGCTCAACCCGAAGGACCAGGCCAAGGAGAAACTTCGCCTCGCGCAGCTCGCATACGATGCCATGAATGATGGCGATCACCCGAGGGTTCTTCTCACGAAGAAGACCACGAATGCTCTTCGAGTTGATGCCCTCTTCGTCGACTCGGGTGCGTCCCGTCATCTTACTTCAGATCGCTCATCCTTCGTATCCTACACCACTCTCGAGAAACCGATTCCAATCCAGCTGGGGGACAACAGCGAGATCCACGCCATTGGGGCTGGAACCAGCCGCACATACATCAAGACCCCCACAGGGATCCAGACGATGGACTTCACGCGCACACTGTACGCCCCGAAATTAGCCGGCTCTCTGCTGTATGTTGGGCAGCTGACGGCTATCCCTGGCGTCAAGCTCGAGTTCGAAGGACCCCGGTGCTTAATCAAGTTGCATGGAACGACTCTCTGCCAAGCCTCATTCAAGGACGGCCTCTACACCCTCGATCTTGCGAGTCCTTCCATGACATGCACTGAATCCGCCCCCCCATCTATGCTCAAGGCCAAAACTCCCGCTCCCGCTGGTAAGCGCCTCGACATCCTCACGCTTCACCGGCGGCTCGGCCATCTGAACATTTCCGACCTCAGGAAACTCGTTGCATCAAAGATGGTCGATGGGCTGGACATGGGGATTGATGGATGGGATTTCTCGTGTGATGCATGTTTGGGTGGGAAAGACTCCACGCCAGTCGTTCCCAAAGGGAGGCAGGAAGCGAGGCACTCGTCTTTTAGAGCTCGTACACTCAGATGTTTGTGGCCCCCTCCCAAATTCTATCGGTGGAAACCGATATTTCATCACCTTCGCCGACGATCACTCGGGCCACATTGATGTCGATTTCTTGAAGAAAAAAGGTGACGCTCTGGCGCGCTTCCGTGCATGGAAGACCCGCGTCGAGAAAGAGACAGGCCGAAAGATCGGCAAGATTCGCACCGACAATGGGGGGAGTATACCTCCGACGAGTTTGAGGCATACCTTGAGTCCGAAGGTATCATTCACCAAACCACAGCCCCATACAGTTCGCAGCAGGGTGGCGTAGCTGAGCGCCTCAATCGTACTTTGGAGGAGAGCGCACGGGCTAATCTGCGGGAAGCCGGCCTCTCCATGGGCTTCTGGGCTGACGCCGTTGCATACGGTGCATGCACGCAAAACTTCTGTCCGACACGCTCCTCCCTGGATGGGCGCATCCCGGAGGAGGTGTGGACAAGTCAGCGGCAGGATGTAAGCCACCTGAGGCCGTTCGGCTGCGGGGTTTGGGTTTCTGTTCTACCGGTGAAGGGGCGTCCAAAGTTGGCAGACACCGCTGTCAAATGTGTTCTATTGGGCTACTATACTCTCCCTGGTACCCAATCCAAGGCATACAAATGCTACGACCGGGTGAAGGGGAAAGTCTATAAATCCCGGGATGTCACGTTCTTCGAGCGTGGGAGGAGCTCCGGTTCGACAGAGGTCATCACAGACCTTAGGAACCTTCCACCCATTGTCCCAGAGGTCCCTACTCCTGATCTCGAATCTGGCACCTCTGTCGCTGCTGCTCCTCGTGAAGATGGGGAAGGTGATGTGCCCGCAAAGGTGGAAGAAGATGAGCGCAAGGATGTTCTCCCCCCGGATGTTCCGATGGAGCCTCATCCACCCCAACGTCGTCGAACGGAGGCGGAACGGTTGATCGACGAGATACCACCGTATCTGAGGCTACCCAATGAGCATGCACTTGAGGAGGAGGAGCGAGAGATACAAGTACATGCTCAGCCAGCCAAGGTTCCTGAACTTCCTATCATGGTCCCGATGTCATTCCAACAAGCAATGGCGAGCGCACACTCCGAGGAGTGGGCAAAATCCATGATGGAAGAATTTGGTTCGCTGATTCGGACGGGTACTTTCGAATACGTCGATGCGCCAGAGGGACGGAAGATTGTGACGTGCAAATGGGTTTTCAGCGTCAAATACAACCAGTGGAACGAGTTTGAGCGCTTCAAGGCACGCCTTGTGGCCCGTGGTTTCACCCAGATTTATGGCGTTGACTACAAGGAAACCTTTGCACCGGTCGCAAAATTCACTTCTCTCCGCATCATGTTTGCCGTCGCCGCTCACTTCGGACTCACGATTTACCAAATGGATGTTGTGACCGCGTTCCTGAACGCGGACCTCGACGAGGAAATCTATATGTCCCAGCCACCTGGCCTCCCTCCGAAGCTCAATGCACGGGGAGAGGAAATGGTTTTGAAGCTCCACAAATCAATCTATGGGCTTAAACAATCGGCACGCCAATGGTATCGCCTCATTGACTCCATATTCAAATCCCTAGGCTTCACCCGTCTTCAATCGGACCACAGTATCTATCTCTGCCGTCGTGGAGATATCATTGTTGTCATCGCATTATATGTTGATGATTTACAAGGGGCAACCAACGATGAGGCTACTTGGAACGTGGTGAAATCCAAGTTATCGGAGCGCCTGAAGATGAAGGATCTTGGCGTAGCCCGGTATTGTCTGGGCCTCGAAATTTCTCAGGACCTTAAGCCCAGACAGTGCGAATTTCCCAGAAGAAATATTTCCAGGGCGTGCTTGAACGATTCGGAATGGCGGATTGCAAGGCTGTTTCCACCCCGTTCGCTGTGGGAACAAAACTGAGCAAGGAGATGGGGCCGAAGAACGCAGAGGAGCGACGTATCATGGCGGGTAAGGATTACCTGGGGCTGTTGGGATGTTTGATGTATGGCATGCTGGGTACTTGGCCAGACTTGGTATTTGCAGTCGGGGTTGCCAGTCGCTTCAGTTCCAACCCGGGGATTGAACACTGGAATGCATTGATGCATTTGCTCCGATACATCAAAGGGACGCTGGATCTGGGAATTACGTATCGTGGACCTGGTCGTCTGGGGACGCCAATTTCCCAAACACTGGTTTGTTACACTGATGCAGACTGGGCCGGGGATAAGGACAAGATGCGATCTACATCGGGCACACTGGTTCTTCTGGCTGGCGGAGCTGTATCCTGGATCAGTCGCCTGCAAAGTGTTACTGCTCAATCCACCATGGAGGCAGAGTACATTGCGGGCAGTCACACCGGAAGAGACCTGATGTTCATCCGAAACCAGCTTGGCGAGCTAATGGGGAAACCTAGTCTCTTATAAACAGACGCTATAACTTATAACCTCGTACCTCGGTTGTTATAGTCTGTCAGTGACCTCGATCGAACAATCGCTAGTGCCGTTATTACATAATGATCGGAGTTTGAATATGTTCCCACATTCATTACGGGCGATGGCCACGCGTCTTCTCGTGTTTGCACCTTCGCTGACACCTCCAAACCTCCAATCCGACGCGTCTAAACCCTTTTACTATCCCCCTGAGCACTCTGATGGATGGAAATCATCCACCACCACCGCCAGTGAAGAAGGTTCGCACATACCAACGGCTGCCAAATCTCACAATCCCTACCCTCGAGTCCATCCGTGCCAAAGGCACTTCTTCCGCATCCAACAGCCCTATCGCTCCATCTCCTTCGTCTGCATCGACTCAGATCTCCTTGCGAGCCCCCAAACGAACATGCTGGGAGAAAATGGATCATGCCCTCACCACTTACGGCTTCGACAGCCTGGGCGAGTTTCTCTCGGTGCTATTCCATCCCCGTAAACGTGGAGAGAAGGATCTTCGAACTAGAAGTCATAGGCACACCGTTGCTGCTTTCTTGAAAGGGCGATCCAAGATTACTATGGCTGATATCATCCCTCTCATTTTCAATCACCCTCGCAGCCGTCCCAAGAAGAGAGATACCGATCAGCATTCCGCCTCTTTTTCCCCATCCAAACCTCTCTCCGAGATTCGCTACGCCCGTCCCTGCCTATCTGCCTGGGCAACACGGCTAGTGGGTGATCGCATCTATTATCAGTCGGCAAACTCGCACGCAAAAGTCGTACCGATACTCGCAGTCGTCGTCATCTTAGAGCAACCACCAATAAGCGCACCAATAGCAAGGATGTTATTGAATGGGAGGATGTCGCATTTTCGGTCGAAGAACTCGCAGCTCTTTACCGACAAGAGGACGAGTTTCTGTGGTATCTCACGGAATGCTTTGCGGCCTCGCGCAAGGGTGGTAAAGTGATTGTCAAGAAAATACGGCCCCATCCTATTGTTTGTGATCCATTTACCACAACCTTTTTTCTTTTTGACATTTTTCTTTCAGATCCAAGTCGGCGCTATTAGTTCCTTCATTACGAGTCGCAACCGATACGCTAGCGGCGACCTCGGACTGCCGCTTGGATTGTGGCTTTTCGCTTGTCAAGCCCACGTTGATGTGAAGCGAGTACTTTGCCGATTTGGCTACAGCATTAGCGAGAGCACGGCTCGCAATGCGCTGAACTCGTTGACCGGTGCAGATCTCAGCGCGTTGCAAGAACAGGTACAGGACGCTACGGCACGGGGTGAGGTGGATTTCGGCAAGATTTCGGATAATGTGCAGAGGTACGAGCGTGTTTTCGAGCACGGGCTGGGGAAGGAGAATGTTCTGAAGCATGGAACGGCATGCACTGCGTTTGGCCTCGAGAATTGCAAGCCCGGCGCATTCCATGCCGCCGATCATATTGCTCGTGTCATTAATCAAGAACGGCAGAGCATGACGGTTGAAACTATCTACAGCAGCATAGATTGGGGACACATGGACAACATCACAGATCTTCATTTCGTTCGAGTTATCGCCAATTTCTCCCCTCATCTTAATCATCTTTCTTCCCAAGTTTCGGCTCGATTCCGTACCACCCTTGCAAAGCATCGGCTCGAGCCACGAAAGACGCGTCTCCAGCCTCTTGGTACAAACGCCGAGCAGCAGATGGAAAACAAGGGGTATCAGGCTGGCTTTCGGGACTTCGACAAACAAATGGGAATCGAGCCGGAAAAAATCCGACAACCTGTTGTCGTGGAATCGCGGTGATGGCGGAACACATGGAACCTTGACGCGCTTGAAGCATATCCAGGTCACCACGAAAAACATCTACGCATCCTATCGCAATGCCATCAGCACACCCGAAACATGGCATACTAAATCCACCCAGCTGAATTCGGCGGCAACAAATCATTACGGACCTGCTGCTTCCCCCGATCCATCTTCCCTCTCCCGCAGCTCCAATGCCGCGAACATGAAGCGACCCACTGATCTGAAAAAATGTGATTTCTATCCAACGAGCCGCAGTATGACGATGATTTGGGAAGCACGGGTTTTGGACTGCTGGCGGTAAGTAATTATCTTCACGGAATAGCGCCATAAATCTAACTCTTAAAATAAAAGCCTTATTTTAGGATGTGATACGGATATCTTGGCACATTTTGACGAGCTTGCTGCCCATGATTGCTTGCCAACGCTCGAGGATCTCTTGGAGCAGGCGAGCATCATTCGGGAGCGATATGCATGCCAGACAGCGTACGAACAGTCCCTAGATAAACTGGAGCAGGACGGTGCCTCATCGCGCACCAAATTCCCTGAAGGTTCCAAGCAGACCCTAGCGACTTCACCCAACGCTTCTGCTGCCGAGTCGGATGCAGACACAGATATGCCCGGCCTCGATGATATTCCGGACGACGACGAGCCTGCTCCGCTTGGCGAGGACCTCGAGCCTTCTATCGGTATTTCCACCACGCCCGAGCCGGCCGAGCCTACAGGAAAATCTCAGGAAGAAGGTCCTAAAACTCACAAGGAACCGCCGGGATTTGACGGTGATCGTGTGCTCAGCAACGCGATACTCTTCCTGATGGAATTCGGCTGGTGGATTGAGCTGAATTACGCCATTCCAGAGGGCGACGTTGGACGAGTTTTCGAGATTTTAAAGGTGAAGATTCATTTTTAACGTTGTGAATAAACTAACCTGGTCGCAAAGATATTCATCTTCACGTTCGCAGGTTCATCAAATCAGAATTATCTGCGGTATATGCTTGACTTGTACGCCCTGCTCGAGTTTGAGTGCTCCCCCGAGTTGAAGGAGGCGCTTCTGAACAATTGGCTCATCAATCTTACTGGAGAGCTCGGGAAATTCATTGAGGGCGACCTCATGCAAGTACGACATTCAATGTTGTATCATCAATTTATGAGACTAACCTTATTATGTAGGAATGGAACAATCGATGGCTCAGCGATTTTTCTGGACAGCGTGGAGGTGATTATGACGATAAATTTTATCGCGAGACAATTGCTCCCAACGTCCTTCATTTCTTGAAGATCAAAGAAAATATGGAGTCCGCATTTGAACTCAAGCGCCGCAGCAAATCCCACACCTCGCCCCATCTTCGTAACGAGACGAAGGTTTTATTGCAGTTGTACAAGGATGAGGAACTGCATAGCTTCCGCTCTGGTCGTAGCATGGGGCACGCTGCAGTGAACCAGTTCGATCGAGGCTATCAGCGATTGGAGAACGGGAAGTTGACGGAGTACCTCGAACATAGCGCCGAATACGCCAAACTTCTTCACGAAATGGAGATACTGCGCGGCAACATTCCCTCTCGTGATGCTCCGAGTAAATCCGACTCCCCTACTCCGTCCTCTGACTCCAGTGACGATGCTGGCGCACATTCAAATACAGTCCCCCCTCCAACTCCCGAGTCCGACCGTGGAAACGACTCCCCGACTCCTTCTTCGGTTCGGTCTGCGCGTAGCTCTGCATCTGCAGCGTCCCTTGCCGCTGCAGATTGTGTGGAGGAATGGGACACTGTCGATCATAGCGACGAGCTGCTTTTCAGTGGGTCTGATTTGACTGTCATCATAGACCCCGAGACTGGTGTATTGAATGATGACTGGTATGAACCAGAAGAGTTCGAAGATCTGGTGGAAAGGTTGTGTGGGCCGGAGGTAGAGCAGGGTAGCGACTCAGAGGACGAGGAGCCGGAGAGCGAGGATCCAGAGACAGAAAGTGAAGGTGAAGACGCAGATGATTAATGTGCATTACAGCTTATTATAGCGAATACAATTTTTACACGACATGTATGGTAACAAAACTGAATTATGTGAATCATTTAAAAGCAAACTTTACTCTACCAGTGCTCCTCGCCGGCGCGACGTTCTATATGCAGGCCGATACGACTGACTAACCTCCGAGGCCTTCTGTAGCGGCTGCCTAGGGGCCTTTTTTGCCGGTGGATGCGCGCGCGTTTGTCGTTCGTCATTCGTTACCTCCTCCAAAACTCGTCTGGTACGCTTGGGTGGTGGTGGAATCGGAGAGGAACGCGGGTGATCGACCTCTTCATCAGAACTCGATTCTACAGAACTCTCTTCCCCATCTACCTCGTTCTCCGATTCCGAATCGTAAACCGCCTTCTTCTTCTGGCGGGTCGCGCGCTGTTTCGCATTTCGCTCAAGACGGGCTGTTTCACGGTGCGAAGAGATTTTCGCCTGGATACCACGAACTATAGCATAGAGTCGGACGCGGTATCCCATCGCAAAGGCCCACGAGGTGACAAGAGCTTCCAGCTTTTCCAGCGAGCTGACCGTGAGAAGTACGTCGAGGATTGAACGAATGATAGAAGTGGGAAAGAAGGAAGATTTTGGTCGGTTTCGATTAGCTGGGAGTTTGCGTTCCGCCCTGTGTACGGTGCCGCCGAATTCTAGCAAGGCTGCCTCGGCCTGTTCGCGTTCCTTCTTCGTCAATCTCAGCTTCTTATCCAATGCAGACGGCGGATCGGTAGCAGCCGGAGGAACAAACAGGGGAAGGTCTATTCCGGGCGGAAGTGGTGGAGCAGAAAATGCGAGTGTGATGTTGCTACGAGCAGCGCAAAGAGAGCAAGGGAAGCGTCGTTCTGCAGAGATGCAGTCGAGGTAGGAGGTCTCGATGGGTGAGTTCTTGTAGATGCGATTGAACGCCGCGATATAGCATATCTTTTCGGTGAGAATTTCGGCTTTTTCCTGTTCGAGAGGCTTAGCGGCTCGCTTCGTTTTCGATTTTGTGGTGGGATGTGTGTCGGATCTCGAATCACCTGCAGAAAAGTCAGCAGGTAGATACCATCAGCGCTGGGTAACAAACTCGCCGGCTATCTGCTTCTCAGCGGCAGCAAGTGCACTCGGCTGGAATAGTACGACTCCACGAGCAGCCGTCTGTGTATCCCTCCCAACTCTGCCCTTCTCCTGCCAAAGCTGATCCACTGTATCGGGAAAACCAACCGAAATACTGTCCAGCAAAGACTTGACATTCAAACCATTCGCGAACGCGATGGTTGCAATGACAACCTGGCACTCCGCATCCTCATCCAGCAACCGCAAGATCTCCTGGTTCTCCTCGGCGTCTCGAAGCGAATGATACATCTTCAGTCGTCGCAGCCGATGCGGTCCGGGTGGAAGCGATTTCCATAGGTACAGAAATACGCGGAGAACGTCGTCGATGGTGCGACAATGGACAACAGCTTTACGGCCGGAGTTCAAGTAATCGAGGAGCTGCGGAAAGATCTTGCCTCCGACGCCGTGCTGAAGAGGCTCCATGATGAACTGCGTATTTGGGCGTTCGTTCGAGCTGCGAAACACGTAGACATCGTCGCCCAGCATTCCCAGACTTGAGAGCACGGATTTGGTTGCAGAGCCGGGCTGAAGCGTCGCTGAGAGGGCAAAGATGGATACGGAAGATGGTAGACATCCGCGGAAGAAGCGGCCGATGTGCTTGAAGAGTTTACGGAAGTCAGCGCCCCATTCGTTGATCAGATGTGCTTCGTCGACAGAGCCATAGACAATATTGGCGCGGTAGGTGTCGGATGCGGTGATTTCGCGCCATGCCTTGTCGCGTAGATGTTCTGGGTCGACGCAGATGACATTCCAAGTCTTGCACTCCATGATTTCTTTCACAAGGTTCCGCCCGGTCATCCGCGCTTCAGTGACTGTCTCGTGACAGTATGCAAGCGCCAAAACACCGAGTTTCTTCAATTCCAGGACCTGGAGAAGCTTGGAATAAGATCAATAGATGAGAAAGAATCATACAATGTTGGCAGCCAGGCCCTTCGTCGGTGTAATCACAATTCCTTGTGGGAGCGCGCAAATCGGGAGATCCGGATATAGATGGGAATTTCGTGCCATTTCGCGTAGTATGAGAATAGGAACCGAAAAAAAGCGCGGACTTTCCACCACCAGTTGCCATACAGCAAAGAACATCCTGTCCATCCAGGATGCGCGCGACGAGGTCGTGCTGAGCAGGATAGAGGCCGTTTTCCCACTGCGGGATGAGTTTCTTGACAATAGTGGTGATGGTACGATGTCCGTGGGTGCTGCGCCAGGAATAACGAGGTGCCATGGGCAGGGGTTGCGAGTTTGGGAGGCCAGGAAAGTGGAGAGCAGTGGCGACGCGCTTGCGACGCGGTCAGAAGGTCGTGGGAACGAATTGAAAGTCCGACGATTATATAATAACGACACTAGGCATACACGATCGCGCGGTCAACTACAGACTAGGGGAAACCCCTAGATCATCCATCCCCCATGCATTGCGACAATCAGGCTGCGATATCCGTTGCAGAAAAACGATAAAGCGAAGCATATTGCATTAAAATATCATTACCTCCGCGACCTGATCGACAACAAAGACATCACAATCCACTACTGCCAATCTGGGGGGAATCCGGCGGACCTCCTCACAAAAATCCTCCCACGTGATACAACGATGCGGTGTCGTCAAATGATTGGTTTGAGCAGCGGAACTGGATAGCGAGGTCAGGGGGAGTGTTGCAGTATAGACCTCGAATCCAGTCCCGCTGTAAGGCCGGAGGGTTCAGGGACCGGATAAGTCGGGAGTTAGGGCATCAACATAGGCCGGACAGCTATATAGAATAGGTTGACCCTGCAGACAGTTTCTTCAGTCTGAAGAGAACGGTCTGCAGGTATGTACACTCTACATCTTTATATATTACAGTCTGAAGAGAACGGTCTGCAGTGACCCTGAACTCTTGACTTACAACACTGTTATTTGCGTTGAATTGTCTGGTTCAAAAAAGAAAGTGCACGTCTTTGGCGGCCTCTTGAAGCGCCACAAGCGCTGAAGGCTGGAATCACACATCCGGCTGAAGGCAGATGGCATCCGAAATGGTGCACTGTTGCAAGCATGAATATCCACCTGATAGTCTTCCGCGATCTCTTTCACTGGACGCTGAAACGACGTCTTCGGGATCAGCAGAGAGGTATCCTTCTGGTATTTGAATTTCGCGCAAAGCCACACCGGCGACGCGATTTTCGGTTGTGTTGGCAGCGGAAGGGCGGTCATGCAGGGAAGCTGTACAATGGGGGCCTTTCCTGTCAGTGACAAGGAGTCAATATCCACCAATGCGGGGTATGGCCTGCACTTGCCGCCGGTAGATTTGTGAAAGGTTTGCTTCCGACAGCCGATGAGCTGTGAAGTGGCAGGGAAGCACAGGATACGCACCTTGTTTCGGGCCATGTTGTGAAGATATACGGACGATGGTTGCGGTGTAAGGCAAAGATATGTTGTGCGACTGCGGCTCCCACATCATATCCAAATTCTGAAAAAAAGGCGCTATTCTCCGTCGTGATGAACCTTGTCGGCGAGTATTTGATTGCATCAATAAATTTATTATTCAGCTAGCCGAAATGCCGAAAGCGAATACAATCACATGTAGCTTGATTAATACCGCATCCCCGCCTAAGAAGATAAAGGCGTCGATGAAAGTCTAAAGTCTGCTAATTGACATGTGCGACAGACGACGCAGAAAGCGGCACAAGTAGATAAGATGTAAAGTGCGAGTTATGCTGTGCACCAGCATCGGCCTCCCCCCAAGTTTATTACAAGATTCCACAACAACTCGAGTGACATCACAAGAAAGCACTGCAATGGACTACCACACAAGCAGCGCTCATGGACGGTGCCAATGCCGAGGCTTTGAAGCCTTGGATGGATATGGCCTCTGGTCCCACTCGTGCTCGGGCATCTGTTCTCCCAGCTGTCGAGATTGACACATCCGTTCATTTCAAAAGTATCATCAACTTTGATTCTGTAGGATATGCGTCATCAATTACTCTCCCAGATGTTCCAGGCATCGGAATGGACACCACATCTTTCAATTCAATGGTGCTCAAGGATAAGCCAGGCCAGTCCTAGTCAGATGCAGTATACCTCCCTTCCTTTGATTTAGCTCCAGCAAGAGGGAACGAGGGTGATATGATTGTCATAGACAATTTCCCTGCACCCCAACCTTTGCACCAGAACTCACAAGCATCTTCTGCAATAATGCAGAGTATTCTTGTGGTCTCCAGTATAGGAACCTCCAATGTGAATACCACAATGCACCATGCAATCGGCATCCACCAGTCTTCACGACCGGTGCCTCCGCAGAAGTCCAGGAAGCAATGTGTTGTTTGCCTCTGGTTTAACTGCCGGCAGAAAAACCAGTGCTCTGGTTCTGATGGGCGGAAGAGGTGTGGCTGTGGACATGACCAGAGCGAGGTTCCCGCTCCCTCACACAGAATTTACCGGCCAGGGCCGAAGCACAGGGACAAAGAAATCAATTAAATTCACATACAATGTATACCATGTACAATATGTATAGTACACAAGCACTCGGGGGACCGCGGAGCGGTCCCCCTCCCGCTGTATTGATCACAGAAATGGCAAAGTGCAGGAACCATGGATTCAAGTTCAAGGGACCATATTGTTGACATCCCTATTCTTTTGCTGCTTTTATTATCTCTGCCTCATTCTTTTAGGATTTTCAGCATGTATTTTCTCCCTGTTAAGAGCGCAGGCAGCGGCTGCATTTTGTAGCTCTGAATGTGGACTGAAGCCAATATGTGGATTTTCTGGTCTTTGTCAGTTCACAGTCAAGTTCATATTTTTCTCCCAAGCATACATCCTCCAAAGCAAGGGCAGAATTTATGAAATGACAAAGCAAGTAAATTCATAAGTGTTGGGATTGATGATTGAAAGCAGGGTAGTTTTATAAAGAGAGAGAAATGCACAGCCCTAGCAAACCGGCGCGTTTAAGTGCAGTTTGGCATTGTGTACACTTTTATAGGCGCGCGCGGCGCCTTTGTTTCGTTGCGTGGGAGCCATCTGTCAATGTTAACGCTGACAGTGTCTGCCAAATTGGTGACGTATTGCCGGCCGAGGCGAATGTTGATTGGCTGTAGACCGGCAAGCTCGGGAGCCCGACAATCACGGACGGTGAGCTGCCGGGGAGGGTGGCATCAGCGGACATTGAGCGGAGCTTAAAAAGCTTCGGACGGACGGACACACGTTATTTTATAAAGAGAGTGATTTACAGGAAACTGATATTTGAGAGAGAAGAATGTAAGAATACAATTGAGTAGTGATTAGGTTGGGAATGAGAAGGAGTCTGTGCATTCTCGACGGTCGGCTGAGCGTGCGGAGGACATTGTGCAATGTCAGATGCCGGTGATAGCACTACTGAACCTGTGTGCAGGTGATATTCCATGATAGTGAATAGAAATTTTATTACTCTGAAGGCCACGCACCTTCTACAGCTACAAATAGTGAAGGAGATTCACTTTCAAACAGTAAAACCTATCCCTACCCTTTGTATGTGATACGCCCGGCCCCTGTCAGTGCTGTAATCTGATGGGAAAAAAAGATGACTACACTGTAACCGCTGTCAGTGCTGTCAGTGCTGTAGTGGCATGGGAAAAAGGCGTTGCCCGATTGGGCAACGCCGCCTCCGGGGTTGCCTGAGAAACTGACTCAACACGGAGTTTATTCAGCATAGATTCAAATCACGTAGAGCCGACCTTTTCGCCCTCGGAGTTAGGGGAAAGGTGATATGTTGAGAAGCCTGTAATTGAATGAGCACATCGTGGCAAAAAAAAAAAACGCAATTCACGCACGGCCTTGCGACGGACTCGGGACGCCAAGACGAATTCAAATGTTAATCTTTGATTACATTTGCCAGGCCTATTCAGGCTCGGGGTTGGTAAATCTATTATTCTAATAACACAGCTCACATCTAATTCACGAGTTTATCCACCGTGTCCCACCCGTTGCACCTTTGCATTTGTGATTGTCCAGTGTTCTAGACGAGGAAAAAAATCCAGAACACGTCTTGCAGACCCATTCACAGACCCGTCCGTGCTGCGTTACCTCGTGTCGAAGCCGGTCGTGCTGTCGAGAAAAAAGCGCCGCACACCCCGTTGTGCACGGGAACACCCGCTCGGGTTTGGACTTGTGCGTCTCCAGATGCACATTCAGCGTGTACCGGCTCTTGAAATGTCGACTGCATGCCGGCTCAGTGCATTTAAGCTTGGGCCGGATGGAAGGCGAATTAGGAGGCGGAGAAGGGGAGGATTCGGATGTTGGGTACGGTGTGCAGGCTTCACTTGTAAAGGATGGAGGAGAATGGTCGGTGGATGGCGGTGATTGAACCACTTGGTCCGTCAGGATAGTGGGAGATACATGTTCTACGAGGTATTCAATAAATCCACTGGCTTTCTTTTTCATCAAGTGGGAGGACTCACCACTCAGACATGTATCGGTGCTGGTCGAATCTACAACATCATTCTCAGTGTCCTGTGCCGCCTCTTCCAAATTATACTGGTCAGTTCACACTAAATTCAACCACAGAACAACTGACGAGTGTTGAATCCAAAGATTGACCAGTCATTTCCGAAGTCGAGACCATCTAAATCCGATAACACGTTGGGAGGGTTTTGACTGAACGGCCCAGCGTCCAACGAGTATAATTCCCATGGAATTTCGGACTCTGAGAGACCCTGATATTCTGGGTTTGGGTCGCTGTTTGGGAAGCTCTGAGAGACATTCACTGACGAAAGAGTAATAAGATACTTACAAACTTGATTCCGAGGTGGCGGGCAGTGACATTGACCCGGAGGCCATCGGGCCTGATCCATGTCAGTTTCCGAGCAAACGTGGCCAGAGCGAGCTCACCAGATACATCACTCGACGATTGAATCTGCGACGGGTCATTGCAGCTCACATGGGAAGTCCAAACTTTCAGAACGACGCCAGTCGCATCGCTGACTGTGGCAAAGTGCACCTTGACGCCGCTTTTCGCCTTGGGACCGATGGCGTCCGCCATGGAAGTGGGGGATACATCAAAGGAGAACGAGCCATCCGGGACACCAACTTTGAACGAGAGCTGAAGTCTTGATAGTTCCTCGGCCGGGAAAGTCAACATGGTGGACTAGATGATGGATGAAGTCAGAGGCCTCTTTTGAAGAGCCGCCGGCGTAATAGCAATGGCTTATCAAATCTATGGATAATAGTGGGGTCGATGATTGTAGTGATAAGGGCTTTGTATGGTGGATCAACGGCGCGTTTTGCCGTCACCTGGCTCTCTCGGCCTACGGTTAGGCCTCTCGCCTCCTTGCATTCACGAGTTCATATTTCAAGTTCATTTTGTTCATTTTTGTGCTGGCCGTATGCCTGCCTAGCAAAAAGACTGCCCCCGGACAAGACCCGCCTCCGATTCGCTCCGGAATCCGAGTGTCGTAACAAAACATGATACACTGCATTTTAACAGGTTCTGGACGAACGTTAGCCGAGCTTCGCCGAAGTTCGCGCGAGGAGGCCTGTGGACACTCCCTTGGAACTCCTTCCGCTTTTTCACCCATAAATCCGCTGATTTACCTTATGAAATTTGTGCTCAGAGCCTTGATTTACCTTATTTTCGGAGGGGGATACTGTTCGATTTCCTTCAATTCGTAGGGTCACAGGTCACAAGGCTCATTTCGTACGAAAAATGTTGTAGATCACAGTGTCCCAAAGGGGTCATACGAAAGGTTCCCTCCACCTCGAAAACTGGCCGAAAATGACGGGAAAAAAAAAACGCCCCGCGATATGTAATGGCACATCTATTGACGAAAATACACCCGCTGATGGAAAGTTGACATCGCATCTCACGCAAACTCACGCTCCTCAGATAGGCAACACCACGGTCTCGTGGGCGGACAACTGACATCGTATCTCACACAAACTCACACTCCTCAGATAGGCAACGCCGTGGGCTCATGGGCGGACAGTTGACATTGCATCTCACACAAACTCACGCTCCTCAGATAGGCAACGCCGTGGGCTCGTGGGCGGACAGTTGACATCGCATCTCACACATACTCACACTCCTAAGATAGGCAACACCGTGGGCTCGTGGGCGGACAGTTGACATCGCATCTCACACAAACTCACGCTCCTCAGATAGGCAACGCCGTGGGCTCGTGGGCGGACAGTTGACATCACATCTCACACAAACTCACGCTCCTCAGAAAGGCAACGCCGTGGGCTCGTGGGCGGACAGTTGACATCGCATCTCACACATAGTCACGCTCCTCAGATAGGCAACGCCGTGGGCTCGTGGGCGGACAGTTGACATCACATCTCACACAAACTCATGCTCCTCAGATATGCAACGCCGTGGGCTCGTGGGCGGACAGTTGACATCGCATCTTACACATACTCACGCTCCTCAGATAGGCAACGCCGTGGGCTCGTGGGTGGACAGTTGACATCGCATCTCACACAAATTCACGCTCCTCAGATAGGCAACGCCGTCGGTCCGTGGACGGACAAAAAAATATCATTTTAAATTTGAGAAATAAATAGCATCTCACACAAACTCACGCTCCTCAGATAGGCAACGCCGCCGTCTCGTGGGCGCTCGGGCGCTGGTAAGGAATTTTATGAGCACGTAATTCTTGTACGGTGCCACGCGAGCTTGGAAACAGTTTTTCCACCAAGTTTGGAGGAATTTCGACTAGCTTTGCTTTCCACCGCGATCCCGATATAGATGGGGACGACGGGGGCGGCTCTGGCCCGTAAAAATCGGGCTGTCAGCGGGCTTACGAAATTTTCGTAAGTCACAGCTATCACAAGGCCCCGTACGAAAGGGGCAATTCGTATGCGATGTCACACCCAAAATGGTCCTACGAATTGAACGAAATCGAACAGTATCCAAAAAGCGGTTTTTTTTTCCCGCCACAGGCGCATTTTCGCATTCCAGAGGTATACTATCGACTCTCTCTTCTCTTTGCAGCCCCTCGCCGCCGTTGCCGTCACCCAAGGCTAAGTACCATAGCGATGCCGAGGCCGATTCGGCCATCCACGGCTACGCTGTCTCACACTCTCCCAAAAAAATTCTCGCGCTCTGCGCGATTTACCTGATGCGCAGAGCGGCATCTGTCATTTTGTCGCTGATTTACCTTATTTAGAGGAGAGGGTTGGTGGTCAAAATTGGGTCTTGATTTACCTTATCACGGAGGGAGTTCCAAGTGAGTGTCCGCGGGCCTGAGCGACGTCTGTTTGGAGCTCGGCAGATTCGCCTAGGTTCGGTCTAGCTTTGGCGAGGCCCCCGGACCAACCTCCCGCGGACCTCGCCAAAGCTCGGCTAATGGGGTCCAGGCTCGGCTCGAGGAACTATCCAAATGCAGTGATTGCTGAACCTTTATGGTGCAGGTCACCTAGTCACCGCATGCCAATGTTTGAAATTTTGCGGCTCCAAATTTGATCTGATTTCTTATCCCTCTTACAAATGTGCTCTGTTTCAATGTCCAAGAAGATCGGTAAGAGGTATTTTTATTTACTGCAAAACTGAGTGAGCAAAAAAAAAGTTGCCCGCCGATTTGGCCACATGCACATATTATATTGAAAAAAGCTGTCAGAGCCGTAAATAGGTTCAAAATGACGCTACAGATTTCTACTCATCCATCGGCCTATCAGGGGCGAAACATTGAGCCAAATTCAAGTCCATAATACATTCAAAAGTACACGGATGATGTTTGGGGTGCATCATCGTTTGTGGAAGAGGCAGAGAGGCGAAAAGGGGAACTGGAAAAGGTTTGGGATATCAAGGACGTCGGCAACTCCCACCGCCTGCTTGGGATGCGTGTGGAGCAGAATCTCGAAGCGGGAACTGTTACGCTCAGCCAGCGCAGCTATTTCGAGAAAGTGCTCGCTGATCATAACCTTCAAAATATCCGCCTCCGCACTACTCCCCTTCCTGTTGGCGTCGCCCTCACCTCGGACATGTGTCCTACCACTCCAGAGGACCGCCAGCAAATGGTTGGCAAACCCTACCATGTCTTACTGGGGTCCTCCATGTGGGAGCAGCTTGCCACTCGGCCTGATTTGTCTTACGGAGTCAGTGTCCTCTCGCGTTTCCAGATCAACCCCGGCATTCAGCACTAGCAAGCTCTGTTTTCACTCCATTAGGGAATTTGATCCCACAAACACCATAACCGCGCCCGAGCGCCCCTCTTTATCACCGATCAAAATTCAAGTTTGAGTAGACACCTTCTTCGCGGCCTCGCATCCCCTTGTTATGTACTTACAATTAAGAATGGCTCAACTTCTGTCAAGAGAATTGTGCAAGCAAATATTTCTTACACTATCATAGTCATTAGCTCGCCTTGATTATGTCCATAGTCGGAAAAATCGCTAACACATATTCAGCCGACCTAGGCCCTGCAAAGCCTAATAAGGCCGACCGGAAAAAATAGTCCTATCAGGTTCAAATATGTACCAAATGGCTTATTCTATTGAGCAACCCCGATTCCAGGAGAAACCCCACCTTTGGGGGCATCCCCTTCAATGTCTACTGAGAACCCCCTCCGATGTCAACCGGCCACCCGGATCAGTGACTATAAATAATGTCATCCTACTTGTGCGATCACAATTCTTCCTTTTCCTTCTCAAGTACAACAAGGCTCGAAGCCAATAGCGCCGGAAAATGCTGGGTGTCCATTTATTTCCAGAAGGTCATCAAACCTCAATCACTGTCCATTTCGAATGGTTTCAAGTGCCATCCCGGAGCATCCGCTCGACGACAACGGCTTTATTGGAATCCCGTCATGGAGGTATAGTATGGTTTAATATGAGGTAGTGCCTGACATACTACTCAAGTCGTTGAAGTCAAAACATTTTTTTTGTAAAATACTCGCATGGATGCACAATGTCACCTACGTACATATAAATATTCAAAAATATTGGAATCCTTTAAGGGAAGCCCCCAGATCAATCGCTCTGCTCCGGCATTTCAAACGGCACAATGTCCGCAAAATTGCAACTGTCCGAAATCTCCCTCCTGACATCTTGTTTCTCTTTCTCGTCGGTCGTAGAGGCCAATTGGAAAGATTCTATTATGAGCGCTTGATTCAGTAGAGTAGGACACTGACGAGTTCGGTGATTGGGGCCAAACCCTGTCCAGCGGTCCTCGAAGATTGCGCATCCGGGAAAACATGAATCTGGCATTCCAAAATCACGAAAATCGCATCGCACCGGTGGTTAGGGTTCCTCGAGGTGGGATGGCTACATATTCAAGACGAGTAGATTCTAGCAAGGAAGACTAA
>JARKIC010002498.1:0-59446 GCA_029378375.1 Mycena olivaceomarginata
GGTTCAATCCGCAACTGGGGTTTTTATCACAGAAGTTGACTAGAGGCCGACCCTCCCGATATTTGCGGCGCTCAGGCCGTTGCTATAACCTTGTACCTCACACCGGGGGCAAACCCCGACGCACCTGGATTCCAGGTGCCTCCGGGGCATGTTCTCCGCAGGTTGTGAACTGGTGGACAAAAGACCAATAAAGGTCCTTGGGTGGACAAAGAATTAACAAAGGTGAGACAAAGGGCAGGCAGGATTTTCACCACCCAGCAAATCTTGCCTGTCCTTTGTCCCTCCTTTGTCTGTTCTTTGTTGACCTAAGGACCTTTGTAGGCCTTTTGTATTCCACATTGTAGCCTTCAGACCACATGCCTCGGAGGCACCTGGAATCCAGGTGCGTCGGCTTTTGCCCCCGGTGTCAGTTGTTATAGTCTGTCAGTGACCTCGATTGAATGATTGCTAGGGGCGCTATTACAAATCAGAAAAGATTCCCGGCTTTCACAAGGATGCAGGGACGTGTTTTTCGCTCTTTCAAGGCTGTAGGTAAGTTTAAGAATACGGTTCCTGTAAGCTGTTCTACCAAAAGTTAAGCGGAAAGTTGCAGAAGCGCAATGCCGGAATTTGATGTCCCGGCACGCGGGAACAGCCGAGACACTGATTCTCGTGGAAAGAAGGCCACAATTGCTGTTTTGGGAACCAAGATCAGTTGAAAATGAGCCTCAAAGAAACTTTCCCTCTTGAAGTATGTGGTCAGAGGTCCTGGAAGGTCCAGTGGTGGTACGAAACAATTCAAACTCCGATGATTATATAATAACGACGCTACGCATACATGATCGCGCGGTCAACTACAGACTATTTTCCACTTTCTTTTTGCTTTCTTGACTCGGCCACCAACACCAGAACAATCAAAGAACAATACCTTCTCCCATCTCTTTGCTCTATTGCATCTGCTCACTTGGCTGATTCTGGCGCTGAGCTTGACAGATGAATGCGTGATTCGGCGCTGAGGGCAGTGGAAAAAAACAAATTGTATTTAATTTCTATGCCGTTCGTCAAATCTGCTTGAAATGGTGTTCTTAGCTCACTTGGGGGGAGGCCGATGCTGCGCACGGCATAACTCGCACTTTCCTTTTTTTTTTTGTTCTTCAGGATCACAGTCAGCCCACTTCTCCTTACAGCATGCACTGTTTATTTGAATTAATGTTATTGTTGCAGCCCAAATACTCACCGCAGTTATATTATAAGTTTATCAATCGGACATGTACATTGTGGCTGTACTTGTCATGCGTACACAAGACTTCGGATAATACCAAGGATTTGATGTTCGGCTTGATCGCTGGTCAACCGCTAAGTTCGCGCACAAATTTTGGCTCATTAATCATTCCTGTGGAGAACTAAGTCCCAAAAATGCATACTTGAGTGATCCTAGTTGATCCTCATGATATATTGTTGTTCTGGTCAATATCTGTCATGATCCTGACTGTTATCATGATTTCTCACATCCTGTCAGTTTTCTGTCCTGTCAGTCCATGTCACTACTTGCGGATCGTCTGAGTTAGGAGGCCTGAATTTTTAAAGGTCAACACATGTAGCAAATGGCTCACACAATCCTATGCATGCTTTTAACTTGTATAAATTCTTTCCAGGAATTCAATCAGGTAGCTTGAAAAATTCAAAGTAAGTTGGTTATAAAATCAATGAATCTAATTATCATTGTGCATCACAATAGAGGTTATTAGCAGCCCGTAAAGAACCACTTTCTAAGTCAAAGAAAGTGGTTGCTTAATGTAATTTCGCTTAAAGTCAACTGCCCCACTGAGTTTTTTAAACCCTCCAGTGGAAAATTATGACGCGGAAGGGGATTGTGCCGAAGATGCCGCGGCGATTTCTGGCTCAGCAAAAACTCGATTTTTTATTTGAATTAGACTAAGGCCCCCACGAAATCAAAGTGATACCGGCTGCTAATAACCTGTATGCACGATCCTCCCTTGATGTTTGTTTGAATGACTGAATATTTTTAGATATTGTGTTGCTTTGTGAGAACTACAGATGTAAGTGCAAACAAATACAATAGAGGGAATGGTAAGTGACAAACTGTATTCAGATTTACCTCGACTTTGGAAAGCTGCACAGGCAGCACACAAGTAACAGACAGCTGAGGTGTGTTGTATGGATGGGCGGTTACAGCTGCCATTCAGCAGAAAGGGATCGGGCACAGATTGGCTGACTTGGGTGAATGATGTGAAAGGATCTTGAATTTGATTGGCTGCAACTAACTCCCAAGGAGGCAGTTGCTCCAGAAAGATTTAGTTTTTTCCCCATCTTGAAATTCATTGATCTTCCTAAACGAGGTAACAGAAATCAAAATTGCGAGCAGTATTGTGCGCGCTACTGTGAACTTGAGGCTTGGAATTCCTGTACTCATCATCTGAGATACATGGTGAGTCTCCCTCTTTTCTCTCTTTTCTCCTTCTTTTTCTTCCACTTGAAAACTTGATTTTGACACCCTCTCCACAGACATAGTTAATGAGCCCAAATTTTCAGGTGAATATTGGTATGTTGAGTGTCTGCCTTGTGGAGCAGATAACAAAAATGCCATTCAACAGAAGTGGACCAGGTCAAAGAGTTGACCAAAGTGTACGCCAAAATGTGAGTGGACAAATATGCGCAAATCCCTGAATGGTTAGCCTGTTTCGCTGTGCGAGGAACAGACATCAAACCAAGGGACATCAATACAAAACCGTAAGTCGGATCAAATAACCCTCAAAGAGCACACAAGATGCTCTGCCATTGTTGGAGTAAAAGAAAATTGTAACAGACCAGGCTGTGATCGAAACGGACACAATGGATTGGATCTAAACCCATGCATACAACGGTGATATTGCAATCGGCTATAGTTAAACTGTAAGGCCAAAATACATCAAGTGCAACAATTGATAAAAAATGAAAGAGACAAAGTCTTGACACCCACAACACAATTCATACTGTATCAATTTGTAGGAAGCCATCACAATTGACCTTGATTCTATTGAAAACCCCGAAACACAGCCCAGTCAAATAACCACTAGCAATTGGTTTTAGACACATGTAACACAAAGCAATGAACAGTGATGCAAAGCAATGAACATCCAGAGACCAAAAACCATATCAACCCAACAGAGGAGCACAATGATCTGCAGGAGTATTAGCCAAACAATTGAGAGGTTTGTATTGAAAAGGAAAAACATTCGGCATTGAAGGTTGGAAAATTGGTGGATTTGTAGGAGGCCACCGTGATTGACCGTGGTTCTATTGAAAACCCCAAAACATGGTCCAGCCGAGTTATCAACCATCTTTGCATATGAATAGTGACAACTGACTGGGAATAAAGAAACTTTGCTCTGGCGCTATCATTGACAGATGGCTCCCATCACCCCGAAACAAAGGCGAACACAAAAACAGTGCAATAATAAGAATGGAACACTGAAAACAGACATTTCATCAGGCAGAGTAAAAGGAATTCACGTGTCTCAACTCAACTCAATTCAATTCCATTAATGAAGTGTGAGATAATTCTGAATGTTACCTTGCTGCCAATCACCCACACCCTATTCAGCTACAAATAAGGGAATGGGAGGCCATGAAGCAGCCAAACCGTCTCTTGTGTGCAATATGATAGTCATGTTAATAAAATGGAAGTCTTACCAAGGCATATAAGCACATGTTGTGCTGCTGGAGCCCGATTCTTAAGAAGTTTGATCCTTTGTTTGTTCAAGGTTGGTTGATGTGAACACATATGTGGAACTTGTGACACTGTTCACTCCGGCATTATGAAAATTCCATTTCTACGGTGAGAAAACTGGTGGTTTGTACTGCCATAAATACATATATAGAGTATACACATCAAGCCTGCCCTAGAGTTGTTGCCAACTAAGCTAGATATCTGTCAAGAAAAAAAGGGAAAAATTTGACCCAGGAGATTCAAACCGGGGGCATCTTTGTGGATTACATCATCACTAAATTCATTAGATCGAGGTCTTAAAAAGACTTCAAAAAGCTAATGAACACCGCCACTATTTCATTACATCGGAAAAACACACTGATAAAGTTTTGTGAACTCAAAAACCTGGTCTCGATTATGAAAAGAATGATCACTTTATTATGTAAAGTACTCGTAACCACTCGCTTGGGAATCTTCCCGTTAGAAACATCGAAGAGCGAAATCGTCCAGAGTCACCGACCTCTGATGTCGAAATAACAGTTCTGAGAACTTCTGAGCTGCTCTTCGCTCTGAGACTCGCCTCCCTTGAAGGGATGCAACTCATCTGGAGGAGCATGAAGTGGCACAGAACGAGAGGAACGAAGCGACAGATTCATCCCTTCATCTGCATATTTTGGCGCTGGAGATATTGCTTGCTTACCGTAGTGCTGTCCATTAATATAATATGAAATAATATACTATTAATATATCAGTATTAATACGGATACAATACAGAGAGGAGGTAGATTCAAGGAAATAATACCCAGTGACATAATATGATATGATACAAATATTAATACGATATGGAAGGCCCGTATTATCTGTATTATTTCATATCATGGCAAGTTCCGGAACAGCTGATGCTATCAGAGCTGTGAGCAAACCATGGTTTCAGACTCACACCGCCAAATTGATTGTTTTGGTAAGGCCAAAAATGTCCCTGATATCCTCTGTTCCAGCCACAGTAATAACTGCCACTGGGTGTTGATATTGCCAGATGACCCAGACCAGTGCGGGGCTGCCCTGGACTGCCGACTGATACACTCTCTGATACCTTTGGTATCAGCCACGGAAATACCGGGTTTGATACTCATCATCTCAGTGAGCTAAAAACTAACCCTGAAATATCTAGTTTGCGCAGTGCTTATTCTGTTGCTGGAATTTAGATCTGAGGAACATTTTCAGTGATTCCGAAACAACAGGGGGTCAGCATTGCTGTTGAGCGACTGTTTTCTCGCATGAAACACACCCTGATGGATGATTGAACTTCAATGACCCCCAAAATTCATCAACATGTATTGCAACCAAGGAACGGCTTAAGTCTGGGCTCGGTGAAGGGTTTAGATGGAGGTGCTGAAACATTTACAAATATTTATTGATATATCAATAATATATTATGATACGTATTAATACATATGAAGATAATATAATATGGATACGATATGGAGCCCTGGGGTGTAATATGATATCCATATACTATGATACACCAAAAATCATATCAATATCATATTTTGGACCGCACTAGCTTACCGTATCGTTTTTTTTTTTTTCATTTCAGATCTATTAGAGTGCAGGCCCCTTGGGGCCCATGTGGCACTATACAAAGTACATGGAGTGTTCTAGCCGGCCTGGAGGTGGGGCACAGGTAGAGAGGGTAAGTAAAGTAGATATGAGAGTGATGTATAAGTTTTATATGAAGGCGGTATGGGTTCCGAGTCTGTATGTGAGAAGAGAGAAGAAAATATATAAGTATAGGGGAAAAAGGGAACTATGCAGTACGAGGGTTCTATAGTGAGTAACAAAGGAGGCGCTTGGTGTCGCACACGAAGGCGAGGACAGATTTGTGATCCGCCTTTGTTGTTTGAGGGTGAGGCGCGCCGTGCCAATTTTGACAATTAGCTGGTGGCGTTGGCGACGGAACACTGGGCAGAGGAGATGAGGGACGGTTTCGGGCGCGGCACAGAGCGGGCGGCGAGAGGAGGGAGCGAAGTTGAACAGGAACAAAGGCATTGACGAACCATCTTCTTTTGAAAGAATGCTGAGCTGTTGATAAGGTCGTTGATTGCTGGAATGGAAGAGTGCTTGAAGCCGAAGAGGTAAGCAGAGGGAATAAGATGGCAATAGAGCCTGAACTAGATTAGAGAGAAGTCGAGATAGGGGCACGAATGCGGAGAGTTGGCGGCGGTGTAACTCAAAATCGCGTGAATACCGTGAAGGGTGGCGGGTTCAGGGGGTAGAATGCGAAATGCGGGTGTGGGGCATCGAGGAGTAGTTGTTTGTCGACATGGTGGGAGGGAGACAGGAGACGACGTGGCGTTGGTGATGGCCTTTCGACTGTGCTCGTATCGGAAGTGGGGGCAGGACACGTCGGCTGACGTGAACAGGATGTATGAGGAGAGGACCTGGGGAGACTGGAGTCACGGGAGAGTAGGGCGGGAAAGTTACTAGGAGAAATTACAAACCCCGGCGCGTCAGGTAGCACATTCTACACGGCTCCGCTCCTTCTTGTCATGATTGTGTTCTTCAAATATAGCTAGGCAGAGAGAATGTGACAGCTTGTGGCGATGCAGTAACACATCAGCAAATATGTTCAGCCCGCTGTTCCGCGCACGTCCCTGTCTTTCGTACTACCACCTCGCAAATCCACGGCGGGCCAACCACGCCAGCAACGCAACTTTGCACTCGGATTTTCTTCGTATTTTTGGCTTCCTTTAGTGCACAGTTTTCTGGAGCCCTTCCTCTTGCACCATTTCATTAACCTCTCGTACTTCCACTCTGAATAATGAACAAAGACACCTCTGACACCAGCAGCACACTTTCTGCTCGTAGTGCATTTCTCAGCTCTGAAGCATTTGGATGCACCTGTCTTGAAGGACTTGGATTGGAGGCTTTCAGACACTTCTTATGCTTTCTGTATGTCCCACTTGTGACTGGATTTGTAATGGTTCAGACCAATGTTATCCTCTAACACTCGGGTTTCCATTGCATCTTCATCCTTCGTTGAATAATCCAAGAAGCCGGATCTGCCTTAGGCTCAGGAACAGGTCTTCTACCGGCCAGGCGGGATGTACACGCTTACCATTTGCATAACCACTGGGTCCTTCTCTTCCGTGTTCCTTGGCCGAGGTCTTTTTTGTTTCGCTCTCACATTGTTTCCTGTTCCCACGGTTTCGGATTTTGGATGGCAACGCAGCAATCTCATCTACTGACCATTTGCCTCTGCCTTTTCATTGCCTCCCTCTCGCCCCGTCTGGTTCTACCAGGCTAATTTTCATCCAAATTTCGTGCATGGAGCCTGTAATTCGGGGCCCACTCTACCTCCAACATTGATTATTCAGGGTGTCGGTTTGCATGGGCTCGACCCTTACGCATCGAGTTACGCACTGGCACTAGAAAAAATCCGTCGAATTATTCTGTCGGCACTGGCAATGAATTGCGGGGGTTTCTTGTCTTGTTTTTTGATCCGCGCTCATAAAATCTTCTTGCTTTTATGATCATTTCTTTGGTTTTCTGGTTCAGACTCTCTCTGCCCTCTGTCATTGATGAGCTGACATCTGCCCAATACCGCTGATTTGCTTCTTTCTTGCTCGCAAAGCTTACAGCAATTGGCAGTACCTAAGGTGCGAATTGAAAAAGTTCTGTTTTGGGATGTTTTGGAAGAGTTCCCGATATCTCAACGAGTTCTTCACCGATTTACATGAAACCTAGATAGAAATACTCAGCTAATTCATGCGGAATTAGTGATAGAGAAAGAAATTTGCAAAAATGATGTATATTCAGCGACATTGGTTTAATGGGCCATTTTGTGGATGAATGCAGTTTACAAGCATCTAGACACATCCAAATGATGTGGATTTTTGTCAGGTAAAGCTTTGATACATCCTGAAACTTCTAATAGAGTCGTAATCCTCAAAAGTTCAATCTATCATGCTTGTAAACACATCAGGACAATGAGCAATACACTGCAGTCAGGAAATGGTGGGAAATTTGAATCCATTGCTGAGGTCTTTGCAAATCCGAATCTATTACAACTTGCAGAATGTATCAGAGCCTTACCGGACAAAGGTCGACATCATTTGGATGAGTCTAGATGCTTGTAAACTGCATTCATCCACAAAATGGCCCATTAAACCAATGTCGCTGAATATACATCATTTTTGCAAATTTCTTTCTATCACTAATTCGGCATGAATTAGCTGAGTATTTCTATCTAGGTTTCATGTGAATCGGTGCAGAACTCGTTGAGATATCGGGAATTCTCCCAAAACATCCCAAAACAGCACTTTTTCAATCTGCGCCTTAGGTACTGCCAATTGCTGTAAGTCAACATTGAGTACATTGATTCAATTTTTTATTCCCTCCCCTACTCATCCTCCTTTTGACGATACGCTGTGATATCTACATGTACCTGTGTACATTACTGTGTACATTACAATAAGGCAATGAAACTACGAGAATATGTTATACATGCATGGACACTACAATCATTATAAGAGAGAGATCATTGGTACTGTAGTTGAGACGTCAAGACACCTAGACAAGTATGACAGAGGACAGAAAAATCGCGGGCGGCACGGTGGTGAGGATGGACAGTATTGCAGAGTAGAGGGGCACACGCGGTGCGAGAAGACGGCGCATGGGCAGACGGACGTGGAGAGCCTTGGCGGAGGCGACGACGTAGGTAGGCAGCAAAGGGTAGGCGTCACCGCTTGGGCCACCCGTCCACCCGCACGTGCTGCATCCCTCCCCTTCCCTCACACCGAGCTCGTACGGCGCCGCCATCCCCATCCCTACAGACCGAAAACTGCGGGGGTAGCCGCCTCCGAAGCGCCCCACCACCCCACCGCGTCGGATGCGATGTCCGACATCTCCCGTTCGTCTCCTCCTCCCTCCTCTTCCCTGTCTTCGCAATTTTCTAGACTTTAGACGTCGATTGAGAGGAGAATAGAGAGAAGGGCGAGGGGAATGAAATGGTGGGTGCTTGTGACGAGTGGGGGAGGATACAGCAGAAGTGCGGGGCACACTGGCGCGGGGCAAGGAGGAGGCGCGGTGGAAAGTGGGCAGCAGAGGTGGGTGTCACCGCTTGCGCCTCCCGCCCACCCGCGTGCGCTGCTTCCCAAGGGGTCCCGGGACGTGTCGGCGGCTCCCCTTCCCTTCTCCATCCTCACACGAATACGCCGGGGTGCATTATCGTCCAGCCCCACGCCTACAGACCGAGAGCTGTGGGGTGTAGCCGCCTCCGAGTCGCCCCACCACCACACCGCGCGGCACGGACGTCGGACGCGGTTTCCAGGCGTCTCCCCGTCCCCCTCTTCCCTATTCGAGATTTTGTGGGTTTCAGACTTTAGACGTTGAGACGAGTGTGATAGAGGAGGGGGATGAATGGAGGGTAGCGCTGGGGACGTGCCGGTTGTGGAGGAGTACGTTGAGAGGATGGGTCGCCCCCACGCTCCCGCCCACCTGCGCGTCGACGTCGTCTCGCCTGAGTCGGCGCTATCTCCCACTCGTACGGACCCACCCGCGTCCCGGGGCGGGCGTCGGTTGTACACGAGCGGTGCGCGGATCCCTACCCACAGCGCAGGGGACGCCTTGCACAGCTGCGGCGGCGAAGGCACGGTCCCGACAGCAAGAGCGGTGCCGTCGCCTCCTCTCCCTCGTCTCCATTGACGATCCACGGTAGGGGGACGTGTATCAGACAGTGGCCGGGGTGTCGACGTGGAGCCCGCAGAGGCGGGCGTGGATGCAGCGTAGAAGGTGGATGTGGGGAAGGGAGAAGGGGGGGCCCATCGCCTTCTCCACTCCCTCCCCTCCACGCAGACGAGCCGCGACGGGCGACGGCGTATCGGACACCGGGGGCATCGAAGCGGGGACGGACGTGGACGCGGACGCGGACGTGGGTGTCGCACACAACAGATGTGGGCAAAGGGTAGGGAGGCAATACGCGGGTGGCGCGGACGTCGATGTCAGTGGGAGCCGGGAAGTACCGCGGCGGAGCAAGCTAGCAACCGCGGCGGGCGATTGTATGGCGTCAGCGTTTCTCGGGCGAACGCGACATCGGGACCGGAGAACACCACGGCGTGGTATTATCGTCCTCGAAGGACGTGGGGTATGGGGTCGAGACGACGAATGCGTCGGTGCGGGTGCGCATCAGCGGGAGGAAGGTCCTGTGAATGTGCGCAGTCAGAAAGAATCAAGAAACTTAGAAAGAACTACGCACTGTTGCGGTCACAACATCAAGAGGACCATTAGCTTCGTGGAAAGAATCGAAGAACGGGCGGCCTACACAAAGACAGACAGACCCTGACAGAGAATCCCGAAAGCAATAGAGATGGAAAAGATCCAGCAATTATACTCGAATTGTCGATCCAGTGATTTCATTTCCCGCATTCCCGATTTATCGACAGAAGGCGGGCCCGAACCAGTTCTTTTAGTCTCGATAGCACGCTGCTTGAGCTGGTGCTCGGATTCTGCGCTCGACGCAGGCGAAACGTCGTTATTTGGTAAAGTGTAAACTCTTGGGTGTCGTACGAACGCCATTTCCCGGTATGAGGCCTTGACATCGTTGCGGTCGACATAGGTCACCAGGCAGCCAGAGTCAGCCTCGGGTAACGCATTGGACGGAGGTAAAGACCAGATAAAGCCAATAGGCTTCAAAAATCACACGGCCAAACCACCTTCCTTTTCTGGATTTGAACCGCATGCTTCCAGAGGCTATAGCGCAGGCTATTCACTTCTCCGATTCTTGTGGAGAGCGCTGTCGAGAACATGCGCTGTGTCGATCTGCCGAAAAAGTATGCGAGGCTGAAGACACTGCCCGTTCTGAATCAGAATTCCACTGCGAGCACGAGTCCGACAGAGAGCTGTCCATTCCACAATGTTGGATTCCAGCGACTCCTTCGCGAACTGCTGTGGAAGCTGTCTTCTCGACCCTCAATCATCCCACGATGACTTCCCCCGCTTCTCAACTGCTTCTTCTGCACCCAGAGTACAGGTTTTTCGGACAGCGGACCGCAGAGCTAATTCTGCAGCCTCTGCATCACGCACCACCGCTGCACTGCCCTTCGAGATGGCCAGGAGGAATGGCTCTCCCGGCGCTGTCGCCAATGCGGGCTCGCGACTTCGATCATTCGGAGAGATCTGTGTTGCTCTGGGGTTGAACTTGGGCCATCTTCTACAGCGGCGATGAATTAACATGTCCTTGTTTCGAGCGGGGGAATAGGTCAAGCTCACCCATCCCCCAGATCGCAGATGCAGGTGATGCAAAGCAGTTACATCAGACACTTTTGACAGCGAAAGCTGTGATTTGGGCGTCTATTTCTTTGGCCGGACTCCAATCTTGGCCAACGAGTACAGCACTTTATTTTGGAACTCTCAAACCCTATAAACAGCGTCAAGGCTGTATTACGGTACCCATCTCGCTTGATCTTCCCCCCCTCATTATCTATGGACCTCCAACCCCGTTCCGAAGCAGAATTCACGATTGTGTCGCCGGCCAGCGTTCAATCCGCCCCGTATGTCTTCCTTGTTGGTCTCCCTGTAGCTTGGATCTTGATTGGGATTAACACAGAAATCCGGGCGCATTCTTTCCGCATGCCGCTGGATTCACGATAGGCGGGGGCGTGTTCACGAGCAATGTCACGAGCAATGTCACCAACCATGTCCATAGTCCACCCCAGGAACTCAAGGGTGAGCCTTTCCTCTCCTTATTTTCATGAGCACTTACGGGTGATAACTAGCATTTCGGACGATTCTAATGGGGACATCAAGCTGGTCAAAGAGCTTCGCTTGAACGATGAATCCGGTGTTGTAGGCCGCCAGAACCGAGACTGTGCGCGTTCGGCGGATGTACTCTGCCAAGGTATGGGTGGGGAAACTGGGAAGATGACTGTCGCTATGTATCAGGGAGCTAGGGTGGAAGAGGTGAGTTCGCATTGAAGTCCCTGGAATGTCTTTTTTTCAATGGCAACTATTAATACATTGCAGGAATGGCGACAGCATCTCACTATATACGAGTCGCTTCGGTGACTTACCATCATTCTTTCGGTATTTGCAATGTTCATGAATAACTTCACAGACATCCCAATGTCATGCAGCTCTACGGCTTAGCGAACACAAGTGCGCTCCGTGCGATGGTCTTCCATGATGGTTCAGACTCCCATATCTGAGCTGAATCGTACCTAATGCTGGGAATAGACTTGATTCCTTTCGACCAATTTATCAGCCGCTTTCGACATTCGCTTATCCTGACCCTGTATATCTATTCCTATTGTGTGCGTACATCTGCCGTGTTTGCTTACCTCAATTCAACTGTATTCTGCAGACTTCAGAGTGGGAGGTGAGAGGGTCCATATCCTGTATCTGACTAAACCCATTTGACCGTTTTCCAGCAGGCGACGAGGGTACTTCGCCTCCGTTTCGCGCGTTACCTCATGGGTAAAAGATTCCGATGGTGCGGCTTTACCATCACTCACGGGTAATCACAGGGTTCTGCCGACTTCACATACTGGATACGCCCCGCAAGTGGGGGAGCTCTGTGTCGATTCGTCGAGAGGAACCCGGGAAGCTTCGTTGTTTGGATCCCTCCCATAAACCCCATAAACCACCCCGATTGGAGGAACTATCATTGGACGACCCTGACGCAGAGGCCGTAATCACCGCGGCTTTGGATGGACCTCAATATCATGCACTCTGTTCTTCTCACCCGATGGCATGCTATCGGCAGTTTGCTGTTTCTACCCAACTCCCAATTCGCTTTGAGCCGATGATCTACCATTTCAATTCTCAAAACGAGACCTGGTTCAGGATCACGGAGGTCTCTCCACTATGATCGCCAGGATCCAGTGCGGTACATCCTCCCGGACATAAGTGTTCCTTCAGGCGAAGTCTTGCCCAATTCCTGGACCCGGTACTTCAGCTTCGACACCGGTGACTTTCCTCCACTCAACTTCCTTGTTTTTTTCAGGCATAATGCTCCCCTAACTTACCAGCCACGTCTTGGCGTGCTCCGACTCGATCGAACACCAGCCCCGGTGTTCTGAGTTGTGGCTGGCGCAAGCAAATCACATCTTCACTCAACTTCAGGAAACGGCACAGTCTGAGGACTATGGTACGAGTTTATCAACTTCGATTCTCAATATTTGATGACCCACGAACCCAGTTTGCGTAACAGAAATCCATTTCATGCTCCAACTTTTGCCCAATGCTTGCAACACTCACGAACCGGATGGTTACCTGTTTGTTTGTCCATCTGAGGATTTCCGAGTCGGACCAAATTATTTCGGTGGCCGGATTGTCCCGCCTATTGGTCGCTCGATCCATCTGGAGCCGTGCGCCTCAGCACCGAGGATGCAAAAATTCTCGGATTTCCCATTATTCACATTGAAACTATCCTATACGGATGTCCTGGGATAGCAGTGTTTATGATGGACTACGACAATTCCATCGAGGCAAAGGATTCAACCCAGACAGCCAAGAGGCCGCGATACATTACGGTTACCCGTTATATGAGCTCTCGAGTGAGCCGGTCGGCCCATTGGCATGTGGTAAGTTTAGTTTGAAGCATTCATTATCTTCCGAATTAATATGCTTGAAAGTTGAAACTGAAGACGAAGACGAGTGTAATCAAGAAGACCCTGCCCTTTGCCAGACATTTGGTCACTACTTATAAAACCAGGCTTCGACCGTTTGTATTTTATCTAATATTTCAATTGGATTTCAGCTGGAATGAGTAGCAGCTCAGGGCAGTGTAAAAGATGTTTAGCGGCCCGTACCCATACAACCCTTTCTTGCATAAGATTTTGGTGGGTGCCCCTTTCGACTGGCTGGGCCGTAACGGTAGTACTAGTAATTGTCTTCTTTTCTCTGCCCTTCTTCCTTCGTTCGCCCTCGGACATGCTCATTCATTCGATGCGATGATATTTTTCATTGTGCTGGGGGCAATCCCTTCCTAAGTATCCCCTTCCTATCCGATGACTAGTACTCAAGAACCTATGAAAACGATTATAATAGATAGACGCCGAAGAGACGAAACAGCGTGCAAGGGGAGAATTTTTGGATGTACTTTGTGGATGTCGAGATAGGAGGACGCCGTTGAGAGGAGACGAGAAAGAGAACAAGGTCGCGAGGATGTCACAGTAACTAGGCTGCCCGAAATTGGTACGTCAGAACACAGATGGCGCGAGAGGATGGCACGGACGAGCGAGTGGCGGGCAAGACGGTCTCGACAATCTCGGAAAGTTCGGGGAGAGGCAGGCCGCACCGCTTACGCCTGTCGCCGACTGCGTCCCTTCCCGCTCCCTCTCGCGACGTACGGGTGCGGTGTCGGCCGCTCGTACCCACAGACGTACGGTACGGTCTAAGGACAGGCCGTCCCCGCATGCCTCCTTGTACGAGTACACCGACACCGCATCCCTGCCTCACCCCGACAGACGGACAGCTGCAGGGGTGCAGGCGGCGCCCCTCCCGAATCGCGAAACCGCGGAGTACGGGCATCGGTCATCGATGGGCATGTCGGAGACGAAGTCCAGCATCTCCCTTCATCCCCTCCTCCCTCCTCTGACCTGTCTTCGCGATCTGTTGGAGACGAGGATTGCGAGGGGGGATGTCAAAGAAAGAGAGCCACCGGCGGCGGAGGTGTCGCGATGAGCATGGATGGGTACAGCAGGATTGCGGACCACGTCGGCGCGGAGGTGGGGAGAGGGCGCAGTCGGCCATGGGAGCAAAAGGCAGGCACCACAGCTTGCGCTTCCCGCCCAGCCGCGTGCGCTGCATCCCCCGCGTCGGCGTCCGCTCGTATCCACCGATGTATAGTCCCAGTACGCGTCTGCGGCCGCCTATCCTTCCCCATCGTCCCGTACCCCCCATCCCTATCCCCTCCCCTCCCCGGAACACCGAGCGCTGCAGCCCGCAGCACCACACGCGTGCGTCTCCGGGTGATACCCGAAATCTCCCCGCGTCCCCCCCGCCCTCTCGTTCTCCTGGCCTTGAGGGCGGTAGCACTCGAGCCGTCACGGTCGCGCCGCGCGTAACAGAGAAGAGAGAGAACGACCGGAGGGGGCGAAGTGACAAAAAAGGCGTGGGGTGGGTCGTGACGAGCAGCGGATGGATACAGTATTGCGGGCAGGCGGGCGGAGGAGGAGAAGGATGGGGGGGGTGGTGTGGAACGGGGTAATGGAGAATGAGCGGGGTCCCCGGTCACCGCGTACGCTTCCCGCTTCACGCCCACCTGCCTGCGCGTCCACGTCCCCTGGCTTCGGTGCTGCCTATCCGAGTAGGGCGTACAAGTGTAGCATAGGCGTCGCCCCCGCACACCCACCCGCATCCCAGTATAGACCAACGTACCGCGCCTCCTCACTCCCGCGGCGCATGTTAGCTGATGCGGCCCCGCCACACTCGCCGCACCGCGGGACGGGTGTCGTCGGCAAGCTCGTCCCCCACCCCATCCCCGCCCCAGTCTCTGCCCTGTCCTATTCTTTCTCGACCGAGCCCCAGGGGCGGACGTCGCCGTGGCGACGCAGAAGGTGGATGTGCGGAAGACTCTTCACTTCACCGCTTTTTCGCAGGTGGAGCCTGGCCGAAGAGCGGCGCAGATCAGGCTTGAAGCTCGGTGTGGGTGTGGGGGTGGCGCACATGCAAGGGCGCAGGCGGGGACAACAAGCGCACCGGCCGTCCTGAGCGCAAGATGGCAAGACGGCTAGACATCGCACGCGCAGTGCGGTGTTGGTGTTATTCTGCCGAGAGAAAGGCGGGGAGCGCCCGATGTACGGCCGCCGCATACGAGCCGAGTCGTGCATGAGCGCGCGCGCTGGCTCTGCGCGAGTATGAGTTGGACGTGATACAAGGTGTGAGCGCGCGGGCTTGGTCGCAGCGGGCCTGCGTGTACGCATAAGCGCGGGGATGGGGCCAGGACGCGAGTGAGTATGTCTGTGGATGCGCCCAGTCAGCGAAGAATGGGTACAAACGCAGACGACACACGTTATGTGAGTGTTATTCGGGAGAGGACCAAAAGCTGACCAACGTGGTTCCGCTCGTCCACGAGCAGGGCTGATGACACGCACCCTGTCCTTCTGCTATTCGGCGCACTCCATCCCTTACCTCCCCACAACCAACACACCCCGCCCCATCAGCCCCGGCAGCCTCTCCCGCACCGTCCGCGAAAAGTGCGCAAGCGACTCATCCGCCCCGGAATCCTGCATGCGACCGCACTCCATCGCCGCGCGCTTTTGGTAGCCTGTGAAGGCGACGGTGCGGAGGTGCGGGTGCGGGTGGTGGTGAGGGTGCGCGTCTCCCTCCACGCCATCTGCGTTGAAGCCGAGCAGCCCACCCTCGATCGCGCGCCACGTCGCCGCGGGGACGGCGAGCAGGTCCCCGCGCCGCATGCTGTGGTCGAAGGAGAGCTCCTCGAACGCGCTGGAGGTGTCCCGGGACGAGTAGCAAGAAGAGGATGGGGAAGCAGACGGGAGGAGGAACGCCGCGAGCCATGCGAGGGATTCATCAATGGTCGCGTTGTAGCCGTTGCGGAGGTTCAAGGCGCGGAGGCGGGGGAAAGATGCGAGGCGGAAGGGGCCACTCCCCGCTTCGACTGGATCGAGAGGCATCGCTGTATGTAAGGTAAGTTAGAGTGGAAAACAAGTTGATGGGGACGCACGTGGATCGAGCTGCAAAGTCAACTCCCGCAGGGACGGCGCGGCTGCGAGTACGAGTGCAGGGCGTGCGTCCTGCGCATTGTAGTTGTCCGTAAGGTATGTCACGTCGAGCACGAGCGTGTGCAGCGCCGCCAGCGCGCCTTGCGGGACGAGCCACGCGCCGAGTGGCACGAGGGTGTGGAGGCGGAGGGTACTGGGAACGGGTGCGGCGGGCATTGCCAATGCGAGGTCGGCGGCGGTCCAGGTGCCCCAGCCGGAGGCATCGGCCCGGACCTCGAGTGTGGCGAGCGCGGGGCAGCCGTTGAGGAGCGAAGCCCAGAAGTAAATCTTAATCCGATATTAATCGTAGCAGATTGACGGTCGTGATCGGTTACATAATGATGGCCCGATATGGCGGACAGGCGAGCTGAGCATAGAAGTGTGTGCAGGAGGCAGCAGGGGACGGAATAAAATATTTTGAGCTCGTGGAGGGAATAATTGCATAACTAAAACATCTTCTGCGTCTTCAGAATGTGAGCCAACTTCGTGGAGAGGCTGCAATAAATTTATTTTCTTGGAGCCGAGCGCTGCCGAGCGGAGGTTCAAAGGACTGTAAATTTCCCACAAGGACCGTCAATCTACCGACTCGAAGGATGCTGAGGTAGGGGTGAAATTTGGCGGGAAACCTCATCAAAACGTGAAACGCAGCTCTGTCGGCCGATAGATTTACAGTCCTAAGGCTGCCGATGGATAGTCCTGGCGCCGAGCCGCCATCATCAATAATTACTGCCAAACAACGCGTCCCACCTGACTTCTGTTCACTGCTGCCTTCACCGCGTCGCATCCAATACACTCTAACACATTGCAAAGTGACACGCCTGCAGACCGTCCAAGCGCGAGCTAAAACTCAACAGATGAGCTCTCGCTGAAGGAAGGAAGGAGGAGTAAAAATATGCGAGTGTTTCAACTTGCTAAGGAACCGTAAAAGGGGCACCCGGCAGCTGACTGGGACGAAGTGCGTAGGCGAAGCGTGGGCGAGGATCGGGAGCGAAAGCGAGAGCGAGAGCGGAGGCGAGAGTGCGAGTGAGAGCGACTTAAACTGCACAAAGTGGGGCAAGGTAAAAGTGATCTTTATTGAGAAATAAAGCGAAGTCTTTTATACACAAGAGATGAGTGAATGGAGTAAGATGAATCGAAATGAGACTCAGCAGGGACAAGGAGCTGAGGGAATGTAACGATAAATTGAGAGTCAGGGAAGAGGGCAAGTGGTTAAAAAACAGGGAAGAGGTTGAGTCGGAAAACAGGGTAGAGAGGAAAGTAGAAATCTAGGGTGGCGGGGAATTGGATACAGTCACCGAAAAGATACCTATCAAGAGTTTTGGGGTATATGAACGCCAGAGAAGACAGCGAGGGAGAACCATAAATTTGGATGTCGGTGGCGCAGTGCAGCCGGCAGATTGATATGTCAGGGAAGTTGGCGGAGTGGATACAGCCGTTGAGATAAATATCTGTTCCAGGGAGTTGGTGTCTGGAGGTGATGTGAATTCATAGGGTGAGGATAGTGTGTGTTTTTGGGGGATACGGGATGGGTGAAATGGCGGTGGAAGTAAATGTGCGCGCCGGGTAAATCAACCGTTTGACAGTGATTGACAGGTGACAGATCGTGATCCGCAGTTTACACGCTTAGCGTGCTACCATGCGCGTCATCTCCTCCCGACTGAAAATGCGACTGTCCCCAGTCGCTAGGAGACGAGCAGACAAGAATATGACGAAGAACACGATAGGCTCAGCAAATCATCATAGCCTAGGTTCCGTGGAACCGCGCAATCGGCGAAGAACGCGTCTGCGACTCGTGTGGAGGTAAGTCCGGTCGTGCGTCCTCCCGACTGAAATATTGCCAGTAGGGGAATGGTTTAGACACCGTCGTTGTCGTGTGATGGAAGCTCTGCAAGATCAAATTCGAGCTCTTCTGGATCCGCGAGTGTGGACTCTTCAAGTTTCGCGAAGGCGCTGTGTATCAATGTCCAGGAAGTCGTCGAGCGGTGGAATGGGGATAGTGGTGCGAGCAAATACGGTATGACCCGGAATGCTGCGATGGGCCGATGGAATACTGACCCATCAAGCTCGCAAAGAATGTACGCGCCACCTCGGTTACGAGAGATGACAATCAGCGGGCCGAGGTAACGCTTTCGCATTTTCTTGCTCAGTGACTTCTCAATGGCAGTATTGCGCATCAAGACGAGATCCCCACGCTTGAAGTCGTAATCTCGGATAGTCGCGGCATGCTCTATCTCGAAGCGAATGGCGTCACGAAGGCGGGCTTCAAAAACCACGGAATGAAGGTGAGCAAGCTGGTCACGGCGCTTCTGGAGTGCAATAGCGCGGCGTGCGATGAGGTCGGTGGTGGATAGGACAGCATCGGGTGGGGGAAGAAGGTAGGTCGCTTCGGAAATATCAAGTGGAAGGAGGGGATGTGTGCCGGTGACAGCGAAATAAGGTGAGCAGCCCATTCGTCTGCTAATTGTGACGCGCTCTGCCCAAAATACTGTATAGGTCGCTGTGTTCCATTTAGATTGGACTCCGTCAACTGCCTTGAAGATACTCTCGCGCACGTCGAAGTGGGGCCGTTCGATTAATCCGTTGGCGCGCGAATTATAGCCGGAAATGCGGATGTGATGGATGTGATATTTCGATTCAAGGTAAGCGAGAGCTTTGAGAAATGGAGTCCCATTGTCGGTGACGATCTCAACAAGGGTTCCCCAACGACAAATCAAATCCTGGAAGATCCAGTCTCCAATTGCGCTCGCAGTCTCACGCCGAAGCATGCGAAATTCCGGATAACGGACAAGGGAACAACGGCCGTGCACGATGTACTTGAAGCCGCCAGCCGGGGGCATGTGCATCGAATCCATGTACACCTTGGCGAATATGGGGGCGGGTGTGGCAACGGTAGGCGGAATTACTAGCTTCTGTGTTTGGCGTAGCTGACAGATGTGGCAGGTGAGAAGCCACCAGCTGATATCGTCTGCAAGGTGGGGCCACCAGAAGCGCTCAATCAACAAGGCGCGCGTGGCGTAGAAGCCCTTGTGACCGACATCATCGTGCGCAGAGGTGAGAATAAAGAGGCGGCGGTGAATGGGTACGACGAGTTTATGGCGTGATTGGGGATCTTTCCGCCAGAGCTGATCATGCGCAAGGTAAAATTCCATACAATACCTGACGAAGGACTTATAATCCTTGTCAGACATGTCGCGTGGACGTTGCAAGTTGCTGTGCCATATGCGGACCAAGTCAACGCGGGCATCGGCGAGGCGAGCAGCATCGGATCGAGGGACGTTGTCGTATGAAAGAGAGGGCGGAGGATTGTCTTCATCAGGTGCGATATCCGCGGCAAGGGTTGCGATGGTGTGTTGTGGGCGAGCAACGTATGGTGAGTCGTTGATAAAATGCATGAACCCGTGAACCTGATCAACCCAGTCATCAAAATCGTCTTCAGGTTCGGGATCATCGCCAGGCTGTGGAGGGCGACGCGAGAGGCCGTCTGGGCCATGGAGTACGCCGGGAACATGTACGAGGGTAAAGTGAAAGGTGAGAATGGATAAAATCCATCGGTTTATACTGGCGCTGGGCTGGAGATCGGGGTGCGCAAGCATCCCTTTGATGTAGCGTGCGTCGACTTCAACCACGAGATTGCGTACACCAATAAGATACATTTTCCACGACCGCAGTGCACGGAAAAGGCCGTAGAGCTCGAGTTTCGGCTGCGAAAAACGGGCCTCGCGGTCGTTGAGTGTGATGGAACCGAAGCGAGCGTAATAGCGGCGAGAGAGGTCCATGGGGTCGCATTGGCAAAGAAGAAATCCAACTGCATGAGATGAAGTATCAACACCGAGAATGGCGGGAGCGTGGGAGGTGTAATCAATCGGGCTAAGCGCGGGGGAATGGATGAGTGCGTGTTTCAAATCTTCCTGTGCTGCTATTTGTGCGGGACCGAATAAGAAGGGCATGTCTTTGCGAGTGAGAAGAGTGAGGGAGTGGGCACGGTGGGAGAAATTTCGAATAAAAATTCGGACAACGCCGATGGTACCAAGGAATGCGCGGACCTCTGAAAGATCTTTGCAGGGTCCCCAGTTGATGATTTTAGCAACGCGCTTCTCGTCCGGAATGCGACCGGCGGGCGTGCAAACATGGCCAACGACGGTGATATTTTCGGCGCAGAGGACACTCTTCAACCCCGAGAAGGTTCCTCCGCAATATCTCATGCGTTGGACAATACGGTTGAGGTTGTTAAAGTGTTCCCAAATAAACCGGCGAATGCCGGGGTTCTCGGGAATAGTCTCGTATGAGCCATCTTCGAGCTGGTAGCGGGAGGCGGGACCACGGGCAGGGACGTCATCGATATAAGGAATGGTAAACTCGGGGATTTCGGGCTGGAGGATAAAAGTAACGTCGTCGTGGAAGATCGGGACCGAATTGGTCCAACCCATGGGAAGTGTGACGAGGCGAAGTGCGCCGTAAGGCGTTTGGAAAGTGGTGTAATCGCGGGAAGAAGGGGCGAGGAGACGCTCGTCGTAACCAACATATAAATCAAGCATGGCGCCGCACGCCCTGCCTGCAAAATGTTCTGCAATTTGATCGGTGAAAGGCGTGACTCCGGAATGTTGAATTGTAACCGCGTTTAGTGGTTCGAGCGCGTGAACTAAACGCAAACTGGTGCCATCCTTTTTGACAACGCAAAACCAACGGGAGCGATAGGACGAATTTGAGGGCTCGTAAACACCGGCTGCGATCTTGGTGCGTATGACTTTGCACACATCGTCGTAGATACCGGGTGGAATGGGGATGTTTCGTTGTACCCAGGGGGTGTGCGGCATGACGGGGATGTCAACGGGTGGGAAGAAGTCGGTGCGAAAGCGACCACGCTCGGAATCTTGCCTAGCGAAGGCTTCGTTCTGCAAGCACATGAAATGGTGCATGAGGCGCCGTTCTTCTGGCCAAAGAAATTCACCGGGATGTGCAGCGTCCATGAGATCTCGTCGCTCGTCGGTGTAACGACCAGTGGGCTCGAAGGGAGGGGGATTGGGCTCGAGTGTGGGCATATCTGTGAGCGGGTCGCCATGAATGTGGCGTTCGATGCGGAATTTGTCAGGTAGAGTGTCGAGGACTGGGCGGATTTTCTGTGCAACAGGTTTATACTTCTTTTTAGCGTAAACCTCTGCGAGCGGGGGAAGCGAATATTGAGTGGGAAATAGAGGAGATGGTGAGGCGAGATCGGAATTGAGAGAGGATGAGGAAGTAGAGAATATAGGAGTTAAATTATCACCGCGAGTTGAATCGCGAGACGGAACGAATGCCGGTTGAATGACAGTATGTGCAAAATTTACGGTGTTGGCGTTGGGACCAAGATTAGTGCATGCCGATAGGTATAAATGCTGGATACGCGCGGGGGTGTCCGATGCGAGTGCCGAGGTAGATTCAATAATGAAGTTGCCGGATTTGTTGGGATCAGGAACGATGATAAGGGCAAAGTGAAACTGCCGCCAGCACTGCCGCCCTGCCGCCAAGGGCGGTAGTGGCGGCACTCGGGAGCGGCACTCACTTTATGTTACATACCATCTGTCCGTAGTATTACATACAGCATCTTTACCTACATTGTGGTGTAGTTATTACAGCAATTCACATGTATTCAAGTGACAAAACTTACCCAGAAGTCGGCAGTTGAGCGTAAGTTCGACTGGTAATGGCGGCAAAGGGCGGCAATTTAACTATTTTTGGGGGCGGCAGTGGCGTCAAAGGGCGGCACTAGGGGCGGCAAAGGGCGGCAGAGGGGGGCGGCAGTAGGGGCAGCAGTGGGGGCGGCAAATATCTGTGGGGGCGGCACTTTTCCTTTTTGGTCGGCAGTTGGGGGCGGCAATGCAACTACGTGACAAAGGGCGGCAGTGTGACCATGCGTGACAACGGGCGGCAATGGGCGGCAAGGGCGGCAGTTTGCATAAAAATTATGGTTTGAGATTACGACATTTTGAGGTGTATCCGAGTCTTACTTAACCTCGGAGCTGTACAGATGGCCTAAACTTGGTGTCTGTCGGCCCCAAAATCCCACTTTTTGATCTGCCGGTATGCATGCACGCTTTTTGGTTACGGTTCGTGCCCAGAAATTATGCTGAGAACATCTAGAGGAGTTATTGTCACTCAGCGCCGTTCAAATCGTTCCCTGGCCGATCTTTACGGTTACGGTTTAATTCACCACCAACACCAACACTAGGTGCAAATTGTTAGCTACTACCCCTGTTTTATCACTCGGCATAAACCTCTCAGGCATCCCAAATTTGGGTGAGGAGGTAGATATCACTCTGTTGTACATTTAATTAAAAGTAGTTCCTTATAACAGTTTCGCGCAGGAAGTGGTAAAAAGATCTTGTTAATAAACTCAGATACATTATGATATTTATCTATATACTTCCATTCTTTGTGGCGGCAGCGTGACAAAAGTGCCGCCTCTGGGGGCAGCACTGGGGCGGCACTTTGCTTTTGCGGGGGCGGCAGTCAGACACTTGAGGGCGGCACTTGGGGGCGGCAGAGGGGCGGTGCTGGCGGCACGGCGGCAGTATTGGCGGCACTTTCACCGTGCCCGATGATAAGGGCAAGCTCTCCTTGATCATGGATCAATTCCTCGAGTTCGAAAAACCCTGCGTGCGCTGTCGAGGAGGGCCACGAGGAACTGTGGGAACAGTGGCTAATTTGCCTGTGTTGGGATCACAGATTGTGATGGTCTGGTCCTCGTTCGCAAAATTACGGACAATGCTCTGGGTCAAGATATCGAAAGGGCGACCCAGGAGCACGTCGTATGCGGGATTTCGAAGGATATGGACCTGGAGGTACAGTGTGATGTCGGCGATGCGGAATGGGACGTTGCGGGCGAGACCAAGCGACGAATTAATTGAACCGTTTGCGGATTGCATGCGTAACACAACGCGGGGGGTCGTACGAGAGGGCGAGTTCGTGGCAAACAGCCTCGGACATCGCAAACAATTTGAGAGCCGCCATCAACGATGCACTCAACCTGCTGTTGATTGTCGATAACAGGGAGGATCGAGCGGATGGCGGAGGACTCCATCGAAACAACGAGGTCCTCCGGAATACTGCCAGAGTCGTAATAAACCGCATAGGGGTCCGGGACAACCAAACCACCTTCCGGTAAATTTGCGTGGGCAGAATTGGTGTAGGAGGCAGGGAATGAGTCGAATATAGCGGTCTGCTGCGCGTCCTTTGCACGCTGTTCCTCGAGCGAATCATACTCGAGTTCAGAATCATCCGAAAATGGGAGAGGGGGCGCAATATCATGTAGGAACTGCGGCGCTGGTGCAACAGGATTTTTGTTGTCTTTGGGTGGTGCTCGACGCGATGTAGTGGCTTCCCGCATGTGGGAGCGCACTTCGGGGGCGATGGAAAGTAGCTGTCGTTGTGTAATGGTTACTGGAGCATCTAGCGTCGATTTGAAAACCTCTGCTGCGTCCTTCTCGCTGTAAATCGGTGCATTGGTGCGATATGCAGGTGTATTTCTAGACTGTTCAGCAGGGAGACCGAGGTTTCGGTCCTTCGGGGGCGCATATGCGCCGTCACGAGCGTCGCGGAAGGGGTGCTGAGGCGCTTTACTAGCAGCCTGAAGCGGCGGATCGGTAGGAAGCGGAGCTGCGGTGGGAAGGGGTGGATTGGATGCAGGAGGGGGAATGCTGCGGTCGGGCTCCTCGTCCGCCTTGCGCTGAAGCGCGCGCTTGGCCTGGGCACGAGTCTGGAGTGCATTCATTTCGTGTTGCAACATCTGCATACGTTCCTCATCGGAGAGGGTGAACGTGCGAACTGTGGAAGAGGAGGAAGGGGTGGAGTGAAGGTTAGGTGCAACCTCAACCAGCAACTGCGCGGCTGCCAGCTGCCCAGGATTGAGTTCGTGCCATTTCTCGATACGAGCACGGAGGTCTTTGCCAGGAATGGTGTGCGGAACAAATGCGCCGGACGGAAGAACGACACGGCCATCTTGATTGCGGCGACATCTTCCAGCCTGCATGTCCTCCAAAACTTAGCACAATCGTTAATGAAATGCGTGAGATCACTGCAATATGTACAGCCATCAGGACGCTTCTTTGGAGGGGCTGCACCGCTGCTGGAGTCGTTCGAGGATTTCTGGCCTGCAAAAGCCTTCATGAACTCGGTCATGGTGCCAACCAGAGCTGCAATGCTGGGGTCGGGTTTAATTTCGATGGTTGTGGGTATGGAGGTAGGGGCGAGAACGGGAGCAGGAGTGGGTCGATCAAGAATGAACGTGCCCCCTCCGGCAAGAGCGAACTCAGCTGCCTCATAGAGGTCAGCGAGGGGGTACGGGTCGGCGGGGTGAACGTCGGGACGTTTAATCTGGAGGCGCAGCTTAACTTCCCGTGCGAAGGAAGCTGGCTGCATTGCCCGAAGAAAGGTACGGCTCTGTTCATCGTCAGAGAGACGTCGTTTATTTATGAGATAGGTGGTGATACGCAAGAATTGCCGATAGAAAGTTTTCAGATCCTCGAGGGAGAGGATTCCTACGCGGGAATATTCGCCAACGAGCGTGTCCAAGTCGCTGAGCTCGAAGCGGCGGTTCTCGTCGTTCCCTGAATAAAGCTTCAATACATCTGCTTTAAAATCGGCGTACGATCTCGTAGCATCGGTGAAGCTTTTCAAAGCCTCCCAGATTTCCTGGTCCTCGACCGATAGGAAGCGGGTGGCGTGGTTCTTCTTTTCGGTGTCGTCCGTCACGGATGAGCGAGAAAGAAGGAACTCTAGGTCCCCGAAATAGCGGCGCAGCTCGTGCGGCTTATGCGAGTCGAATTGGGGCGCATTTCGATCGCCTCGAGCGGGCATGGAAGGGGCGGGAGTAGACATCGAGAGCTGGTGTATAGGTGACGAAGATAAAATAGGTGAAGGTGGGTTGGTGAATAGCCAAGCCAAAATCGGTGAGTTAGGCGAGTGAGGCGAGAGATTGTTGTGGTGAGCGAGACTGTCGGGTACAACCTCAAAAAGGTCGTCGTCGGACGGAGGGGTGTAGTGTGAGGTGTCGAAGAGGTCCGAAGGGTTTTGAAAGGCGGAGATGAACTCGAGTCGGAGGTTGCGGCGTTGGGCGAGTTGGGAATTAAGCCGCGGGTTGCGAGAGGAACCGGAAGCAATAGTTGAAACCCTCGCGGTGGGCTCCAAAATGACACGCCTGCAGACCGTCCAAGCGTGAGCTAAAACTCAACAGATGAGCTCTCGCTGAAGGAAGGAAGGAGGAGTAAAAATATGCGAGTGTTTCAACTTGCTAAGGAACCGTAAAAGGGGCACCCGGCAGCTGACTGGGACGAAGTGCGTAGGCGAAGCGTGGGCGAGGATCGGGAGCGAAAGCGAGAGCGAGAGCGGAGGCGAGAGTGCGAGTGAGAGCGACTTAAACTGCACAAAGTGGGGCAAGGTAAAAGTGATCTTTATTGAGAAATAAAGCGAAGTCTTTTATACACAAGAGATGAGTGAATGGAGTAAGATGAATCGAAATGAGACTCAGCAGGGACAAGGAGCTGAGGGAATGTAACGATAAATTGAGAGTCAGGGAAGAGGGCAAGTGGTTAAAAAACAGGGAAGAGGTTGAGTCGGAAAACAGGGTAGAGAGGAAAGTAGAAATCTAGGGTGGCGGGGAATTGGATACAGTCACCGAAAAGATACCTATCAAGAGTTTTGGGGTATATGAACGCCAGAGAAGACAGCGAGGGAGAACCATAAATTTGGATGTCGGTGGCGCAGTGCAGCCGGCAGATTGATATGTCAGGGAAGTTGGCGGAGTGGATACAGCCGTTGAGATAAATATCTGTTCCAGGGAGTTGGTGTCTGGAGGTGATGTGAATTCATAGGGTGAGGATAGTGTGTGTTTTGGGGGATACGGGATGGGTGAAATGGCGGTGGAAGTAAATGTGCGCGCCGGGTAAATCAACCGTTTGACAGTGATTGACAGGTGACAGATCGTGATCCGCAGTTTACACGCTTAGCGTGCTACCATGCGCGTCAAAAGTCACTCGCAACGACCCAGCTTGCCACTCTCGCCGCTCGAACCTCTGTTCCGGATCTCATGCGCGCGCAGCGCTGCAAAAAAAAATCTACATGGCATGGCACACGTAACCTACTCAATGGCTCGCGCCGTCCGCTCTTGTACTTCACGCCTGGTCACGGTGCCACCGAGGTGTGCCGATGCGCGTCCTGGGACCCTTATACTGTGGTACCGTCGTCTACTGGACTGTCGTCTACTGGACTGTCATGTACTGGGCTGGTCTAATATTTATTGGCCTCGCAGGCCCTCTTCCATCGCAGCCGCGGCGTCTGCGTGCCGCGCTGAGCCACACCAGCATATGAATGTGTGAGCATCAAACCTCTGAGGCACGCGTAGCGTTGGAAATTTTGCTGGGGGTGCGGCTTTATTTTCTTTGCTCATGAGTTATCCTCCACCTTGTCATTGAACTCGAGTGCTGCTCGTTCAAGAAGCAACAGGCTCTTTCTTGATGATACTTCGTGCTCGTGAGTATTTGCGCTGTTTCTTTGTTTACATCCAATGCTGACACTGCGCGCGCAGCGCAGAAAAAAATCGGGTCCTGCCCCATTTCGACGTTCAGCGGGACATCACCTTCGTCCCATCTACCGAGGCCCCGGGGAAGCGCTCCTCGCGTCGAAATCCCCGCCGTCGATCCCTATCCTCTGGCAGCCATGCATTGGCGCCGTTGTTGCCGATGAAGGCACACGCCTTTGTTTGGCACAAAAAAGTTATTTTCCCTTCATTTCTTCGCTGCTTGCCGCTAACTCAATGTCCATTCACAGAATACACCCTCTTCCGACTTCCCCCCGACCCACTTTGGTGGTTGAGGCTCCGGTGCCGCACCAATACTGTGGTCAGCACCGACATCAGCACCTTGGTGGTCCGCTGATTTTTATCGCCAACTCACCACTACAAGTGCCTCCCGCTTCTGTACCATCTGCCTAGAACTGTTTTCAAGCACCGCCGACGGTTGGATTGCCGACCGCGGGTAAAACTGCTGCTCGCCATCATAGTCTAAGATAACAAATCTGACAAAAAAAATATTAACCACCTCCATATCCCTCGCGCGCAGCATTGGATTTTCATGTTCCTCTCTGGCGCGTTCGACACCCGCACCACCTCCCGGAAAACGCGGGCACTGCAGCTCGAACTACGTCGTCACCGACGTGTATGACATCGCTGTTACTGCCGCGCAGCGCCCGAAAAAAAATCTCCACTCCCCTGCCTCCCATCTCACCATCGTCTCTGATACTTCTCCCTACTCCACCCTAGCGTCCCCCCACAGTCTAATCACAGGCCCCGGCCGTAACGCATCGCCGCCGCCGCCGCCGGCGATGACGGCAACACTACTTTAACAAAAAAGTCGGTCTTTTCTCCAGTTCTTCATTGATTGCCGCCAATTCACTGTTCCTTTTCAGCGTACATATTATTTGGACTCGCATTCTACTTACCTCGGCATTTCGGGCTCTCACGCGATGTCGGCACTGTGCATGGTGCCGCCCATAGCACCTTTTTGGTCCCCCCACACGAACACCAATTTCGATTTTAATCCATCTCCGCATGCGTTGTCCCGCCTGTGTCCCACTGGCTTAGGACCCCAGGGAAGCGCCTCCTGATGTCAGATCGCTGGCCGGAGGCGACGGTGCAGCTCGCCGTCGTTGCACACAGCGACAACAAAATTTGGTAAGAAATTTGAAATCACCTTCATCCCTCTTGCGCAAAACTGAATCGATGTGTTTTTCTTTAGCACTCATGTCTCCCCCAACACCTCCCGAAAGATGTGGGCATTGCGACTCGACCTTCGTCGTCGCCACCGCATACGACGCCGCTGCCATTGCCTCTTTAGGCACAATCAAATTGTAACTTTTCTTTTGGCCAGCACTCACACGACACGTGTCCGCCCCACCCGCATACCACCTCACCAGGACCCTAGGCAGGCCCCGCGACCGGTCAGATTGCCAACCGCAGGTAAAATTCAGGCCTTCCGTTACTTCAGACGACATTGACAAAATTTGACAAGAACATCGGCTTCCTCCGTGTCGCTCTCGCGGCATGTCGGATTTTTGTGTTCTTTCTCGGTACATGCATCGCCCGCAGTACCCCGGAAGATGCGGGTGCTGCAGGTCGAACTTCTTCGTCGCCGTCGTATACAGCGCCGCCGCTATTGCCTTTTTTGGCGCCACAGTATTGTATGTTCTTTTTGTTACCAGCGCTCACACACTCAAGCCAAACCCCTTCCAGGTACTTGGAGTTTATTAAAGGTTCCGACACGCGCACCTGAAGCCCTGGCTGGTTCCCACATGTACTAGGTACCCATATCATCCATGAATAAAGTTCGCTTCCATTTGCATTCAGTCCGATATATGAGTTACATTATGTGCCCTTTCCCACTCAACCAGGAAAGGGTACAAAACCTTCGCACCTTTCGGTTTCGCCTCGGTCATCCATACGCGGTTTATCACTGCTTGCGCTGGATCTGTTCCTCCTTCCCCATACCGCTTCAAAATTCGGGCAGCATTCTCCGCCTCCGCCAACGATGTCGAACCTATACCAAGAGCATCTTGAATACTTTTCTTCTTAATCTTCTTGGTCCTACGGCCGCCCTACTCCAGTAAGCCAAAGAGAATATTGAACAAGTAAATGCCCCACTGTGATATGTGACGGCTGCCCGAAATATGTGCGAGAGACGAGTGCTATGAACTCCCAGGAGGCTGCAACACCAGTGTTTTGCTGAACTTTGCGACGATGGTTGACGTAGTCCTCGTATCCGGGCAAACCTTTGATCTCGGTGCTCAACCATATGACATCGGCATTTCCATCGCCACTTGTGTTCTGGTTATTTAAGGCGCGCCGGCGTGCGTGTTCAAGGGGCTTTGCCTTTGGATCATTGATATTGAACATCATTAGGCTCGAGCCCAGATTGTTCTGGGATCCGATTTGGGTGGCCCACGCCGGATTGGCGTGAAAATAGGTGCCTTCTGCCTGTAATAAAGGTAGGTGAACACTGTATTAAATCGAAATCAAATACTACCTGTTCCACAAAAAAATTCTCAAGCAGTTATCACTCGGGATGACTGCAAATTCTGGAGACGGCCAAGCCTCCTCCAAGAGTGCATCGTCGGTAACTTTGATGAAGTATACACGATGGTCCGGATATTCTCGATCCCTAATAGCCAGCTTCACGGGACCTAAGCCAATATGTGAGTAGTGGAAATTGTGAGAGAATAGAAACCGGTAAGTGCGGAATTGGAAGATTGTAATTCTTCCAAAAGTTCGCGAAGAGACACACGCCACTCCCGAGGCCCGCATTGGACTTGATCAACGACTGTAAGAAGGATATCTTGTGATATTTTAATAGGTTTGGGACCGCGAGCATCTTCAATAAGCAATTTGACCCGTTGCACCTCTAGGTCGGAATCCTATTGCCATATTAACGAAGAACGGCCAACGGAAATGGAGGTACATGCATGCGGAGTTGTTTCCTTTGGTGGTGTCGTCTGACCCTCATCCTCGGGACGGCATTAAAGTTTACAATAAGGCGGCGGAAATGGGACTTACCTTTTTCACTTGAAATGGATAGAGATGGGGATGGACTGCGAGGTTTTTGAACAGATTCTATGGCCTTTGTAAACCCAGTTTCGGGGTCAGAAAGAACCTGGCGGAGTCGTGCAACAGTTGTTTTGCTGGCGCTGAAGTTTCCGGGCCATTTGTGGATTTGTCGTTGTACCATAGCTACCAAAGAGGGTTTCAAAGACATCCCTGCCGACTGATTAGTGCGAGATTTGAATTTTGAATGCAGCATACAAGTCGCTTTGGCCATACGGAACCTCCGAATTCAGGATGGACATGGCGGCAAGTCCAAAGTACGGGTACCCCTATTTAGATCAGAAGTCACGGTTGAAACATTTCAGCGGCCGAACGGACCAAAGAAACAATTTGTCCGGTTGGAGAAACATTATTACCTTCAGTTGAAGAAAATGAAATGTACGTAGAATTTGGCCGACTGGAAGAAAATATTTCTTTCGGTCGCATGAAAAGAATAGATTGGTTCAGATGTTCCAACTGAACAGAACGAGCTATTCTCGACTGGATAGAACGGACAAATCACAAATTTCTTTTCAGTCGGATGAAATTAAATCTTCCGACTAGACAAAAAACACTGAAAGTTTCAAATCTCTCCGGTCCTAACAGTGAAGATGTTCCACTGAAGGAAAATGAACATTAAAAAGAGGATTGAACATGCTTGCAGGTAGTTTCCCTTGAGTTTGTATGGGTCATCTCTCATTCAATGTAGCAATGTAACGCGTCTCGACGTGCTCATCGCGATCACATGACCGTTATTTGTGTCAGACTCGGTGCGCGATAACACTTCATGCTCGAGGAATTTCGAAGCCGCTGATTTATGCTGGAGGAAAAATAGGTATATCTTCACTTCTGAGGTACTTCGGTATGTTAACACAACTGCACGCAAACTATAATTCACAAACAATGACAGCTACGGTTACAGGCGGCACAAACATCACCTACTGGCCGACTGGGGTTAAGGTAATCTTCCCGCTCGAGCAGAGGGGTATCTGTCCACGACAATAAGTACTTGAACAGTGTACCCGGGTTATCGAAATTTTCTGCCCATCCACCCCAGGAACAGATATTGCGGAATGGCCAGCGTAGAACCATTGCAAGATACTGGCATCCACCCCGGCGGAATGAGTGTGTGCCGTATGGGCGAGGGTCGATGTCAATATCCAGGAGGTTGTTGCGGAAGTATTCCATGAATGAATCTGTGGACTACAAGGCATAAGGCATCGGTGATACCGTATTTTTTGGCAGCTTACCATGCCCTCGCTGGGAATAATGCTCCATCCGTTACGGCCAACTTTCTTTCGGAAGATAAAACCAGATGGCTTCCCATATGGGTCGTTGGCTACCGCAAGCTTCCACATTATTGCAAATGCACGAACAGGGCACATCCATGGCCGATCCGGATTAGCATAAAGATAGAATGGTGCGATGCCTGAAAATGAGTCATTGAATTGCTGCGTGCAGTAGAATACAAGACTTACTTACCTCCATTCTGATGAGTCTTGCGAAAAGGCAAATCTAGTCGAATCCGCAAGACTCCGGTCTCCATGTCGAATGTCACGTCCTGCCAGGTGATCCGCAGGGCTTCGTCGTACCGAAGAAGGCAAAGCATCGACACAATATAAAGTAGTTGTAACATCATCCGAATAGAATGACCGGCCCAATCTTCTGGATGTTCTTGCTTACGCTTTTTGGATGTCGAACCGTAGCTGGTGGAACTTTCGACTGGAAAACCTGTATTGTAAGTCCAAAGCTTCTTCATCGTGGGTTCATCCATGGCACGCGCGCTGGTTACGACTTCTCCTCCGCGAACCTAAGATTTGAGTGAGTACAAATATATGTTTTCAATTTGCGCTGACCTTGTTTCGCCGGAGGCTGATCATGTATTGTGATACGGCGGTAGAAATCGAAGGGTTACCATAGAACTGACCAGGAACTAGGAGATTTTCCTGCCATTCTTGGGTCCCCAGTTCGTAGTCGCGAGAAAACTTGTGGCTCATTGCAGCACGCATCTTCTGTGCCGTACTGTATGTCGCCCGTGCAATGCCCGGATCTTTCGGCTTCCCGGTTTTAATGTCAGAGTCGTCGCATCTGTATTTATTGGTAAAAAATCCACACCGCAAAAGAGACGAAAGAAACCTACTTGTTCATGATCCAAAGGGCAATCCAAGTGGGAACTTCGGCTGAGGGTTTTTTGAATAACTTGTCAGGATTTTCGGTGCTTAAGAAACAGCCAATCTCAACGCAGAACGAGATGAATTGATTCCAGAGGCCATGAAATAAAATCTGTTGAAGGACAATCTGGTTAAAGGGGGTATAGTACTTCACTTACCGCCGATATTCCGCACGAGTATTGTCGACAATGATATTCTCTGAAGCCAACTTGAGATGCTTCGACATCTCTTCCTTGGCCGTTTTAGCAACTTTGCTAGGACTTTCGGGGCTTCTGTCTGTAGTGCGGGCTTCGCGCAAAGAGTTGCGCTGATCGAGTTGGAGCCCAGAAAGCATGGATTCAACTTCTTCCTCGTTTTCTGCTTGAATAGCCTCGTTTGCGACGGATTGAGAAGCTGCAAGGATTGCTCCAGCACCCGCAGCACCAGGAGGCAATGACATTGTCGACTGAGGACTCGGAGGTCGTGACCATAGTGTGACCTCACATACTACCCCTAATATTCTCTGCAAAATTACCATGTCGATAAACTGGATAGAGGACCTGCCACTGCCGGAGTTGAATCAGACCTTAGGGCCAGACCGCTTGATCAAAGTTCGGCAGCTCAGAATGTATGTACCAAGTTAGATCCTGTCGATAGCTTTTTGAATCAGACTGTTATTGCACACAGAACGAATAAGACAACCGTCAAAGAACTTCAGGGTCATCTGAAAGACTACGGACTTGCAATTCGGGACGAAACAAGGGCGCCCTCCTCGTCCGTTTGCGGGATTATTCCAATGATCGTGACCAATGGATGGGGTAAGAAAAAAACAGCAACGAGTTTCGGTGGGTTACTTATCATACACAGAATGTTCCAACCGCGTGTGAAGCGAAGCCGAGGCGATATGTCTGGTGCTAGGCTGAATACACACTCCGGTAAAAGGATAGTGTCCCAATTTGGACAAATGGAAGCGGAGACGGAATACCCAAGCAAGCGTATCGCAATACGAGGCCAGCGGGAGATCACAGATGCAGAAGTGAATGCAAATAATCTATGGGTGAGCTTCATAGTACTTCCCCGCCCCCAAAAAAGATGGCTCTCACATTTGACTTGATCAGGCTGCGGCTGCCTTGAATTTGGTGTCGTTACCTTTACCTGAGCCTTCCAGAGCGCTACAGAGAGATGTGGATGAGGAAGAAGAGGATGAACCGCAGGAGAGGTACCTTGATGTCCGAAATCTTGTGTTTTCCATGACCGAGGGCTGACCTGTGGATTATAGTATGGGATAGTCAGACACGGAGCAGACGGCACAGCGAACGGAAACACAGACAACACACTTGCACAATCCTCTCAGGCTGACGGTCCCAATCGCGAGGCCCCGATTTCTACACCATTTATCCAAGTGGATGCCCGGGTTCCGGATATGATCTCCAAGTTGGGGGTACAAGTAGCTGCATTGTCGAAACAGGTTTAGTATGATAAGATTCAAACGTGTATAGGAAAACTAACCTGTGCTTCAGGATACTCGGATGACCGATATTCGTCTGCGCAGGGTCGAGCGCGAATTGAAAAGCGTGAGCACTCAGGTGTCCGGAATGAAAGCCGGCATCTCGGTGCTGTTAGCTGTGTCAGAACCTACCGTGCGCAATTCTACCTCGGGTTCGATCCAAGACCGAGTGCCATCCACGGCTCTTGAGCATCTGCCCAACACTGCAGACATGCGCGCGCCAGGAACCACGGTCCCTATTGAAGATATTGATCCCAGCAATCTGAGAATTGTCCTGCTGGATGGCGAGGAGTTTAGTTTCGATTCCACGCAAGTACCGAACCCACCGAATATCCATTTTTCGAACGACATCCCACGGCTATTCAAAGAATGGGAGTCTTCAACTCTGTTAAGAGTCAACGGCCGCGGGATTGCAATCAAAGATTGGCCGATGTTCTATCAGCGCCGGAAGCAAAGTCGTTCCCACAAGAGCGGAGCCTGGGACAAAATTCGGACAGCATGGGGAAACTGGAAGGTTTGCGCTGTCATTTTTGGTGATTGATTCATGCAAGCTGACTTTATACCAGTTTCTCGTAGAAGAGTGGCAAAGATTCCGGAGCGAAGACGACTTTTGGAGTAAGTACTCGAGAGAAGACCACACGCGGTTGCGATACCAGCAGATTCTGGATGCCTTGAAAGAGGCCCGCGAGTCTCAAGAGAGGTCGGATGCTAAAGATGCGCGACGATTCTTTAACGGCAATCTGGATCATTCGGATGCTGATGGAGCGTTTGCGTACACGAAGTCGGGCCAGCGGCGTATCAAGGAGAAGGACAGCAGCAGAGATATGGAGAGATTTGCTGGTGAGCAACGCAGACATCGCGCGGCGGTGGGCGGCCATCCAGCAAGAGGACAATCGTTTCACTTGATTGATCATCGGAGACGCCGCGGAGCCGAGTGCTGCGAATAGACAACCGCCAGAACATTTTATTACACTACACACTCATATATTCCTACTTTAAAGCTTCGACGTACCAAAGATTGTGTCAAACTTCCTGTTTCCCGCAGCAGACTCGGAGTGCAGACCCATATACCACGTCTTGAAGAGCGGTGAAACGGCGATGATGAAGGGGTTAGATCGAGATTTGCTGGTGCTCGGGGGACCGACGCGACGCGACGAACCTCTCGATCAGTTCGCGCGAGGAAATGAGCCAGCACGGGATGTGACCATCACCCAGATCCGGGGATCAAAAGTGCCGAGGCGATCAAAAAGGACTCGGCTAAACCAGCGATGTGGCTGTGTGGGACCGTCAATCTACCGGAGGAAGGGAATGTAGGGGTTGTGCTCGGCCGTCGGGGCCGAGGGCACAGCTTTCCTGATTCCGTATATAAGACTCGTACGTAGAATTAGTTCTACAAGGATTTTTTCCGCAATAAAGTTCGTTACTGTTCTTTCTTGCGACTGAGTCTTACACTGCGATGGACGATCGCTCTGTACATCAGAGCATCTATCCCTACACTTTTTTGAACACTTTTTTGAACTCTTACTTTTTGCTTAACACAACAACCTCTGGCGACGACGGACCGGCCTGATCAACCGTACTCGACACCGCCAGCAACGTATTCGCGAAGATGGTAACCCAACTCCGCACCCGAACCCTGGTACCAACTGCTCCTTCGGAATCGTCCGAGGAGCCTGTCGTGATGGATGCCCCGATGGGCACCTCGACTGACGGCGATAGACTCGGTGAGTCTCCCTCTGTGCCGTCTACGCTAACGCCTTCTGTAGATATTGGCCTCAGCGCCAGCATCTCAGACGATATGGGCCACAGCGCCAAGACCCACTCCAGCATGCAAGATGATGCTGACGAGACTGGGCACCGCTCCCGCTCTGCGGATGTCGGAATGAACGAGCTCGATGCGTTTGACGCTGGCTCCCGTGGACCAACCCAGTCGGACGTCTCCAAGCAACCCTTGGACGACGACGCATCGTCGGAAGCTACCTTCCACGACGCGAGTGCCGACCTCGGCGACTTTGTTGTACCCAAGAAGTCCTCTCGCGCTTCCAGCGTTCGTGGTTCTTCGCCGGTGATGAAGTCGTCGCCACGATATTTCGATGAGCGATTCCTCAACAACGGCGGGGTTGATGACCCCCTCGAGGATGGTGGAGCTTCGGTGCCATATGACTGGGCCGACTCTACTGAGGCGGACGGGCTGGGTGATATCCCCACTACCTGGATTAAGCAGGAGCCGGTTTCGATAGAACTAGCTTGGTTGCCGTCCGTAGGACCTGAAATAGATGTTTCTTTTGAAAACATGATGCGTGAAATTTCTAACAACCTTAGTCCTCAAGAAAAGGAGAGAATTGTACGCAGGAATGAGAGTATGAAGGCTAGCCGCCTCGTACCCGCCACGTCTAGGTCCACAACCACGGAAAATTTGTCAAATGCTTCTGCCGCTTCGATACACACAGTTAATCGGGCTGTTCATGCTATGGGCTCAATGCACGCACCTCAACCTTCTCGCTCGGCTACCAGTACACCTCGTATTCCAGCGGCCGACAAAGGGAAAGGAAGAAATTTTGCATCGGCACCCAGCATCATCAACAACGAACACTATGTATCTGAAAACGGGGAAACTGGCGATGAGGAACGACTTTATCAAATGCAAGCCGATGCTCTAGTCGCAATGAAACTCCAAAGAGAATTCGATCGGGAAGGCGCGCCGACATCGCTCGCGAACGACGGTCCTCCAATGGCAGGGGCCTCGGGAACGAAACATCCCGCAGATAAGCGTGCCGCACCTGGCGTCGAATTGGATTTCCAGAAAATCATTGATGCTCAAGCTGAGCGGATCCGCGAACTCGAGCGCAATACGGCAAACGAAGCTACGCGTCGCTGGTCAGCCCCTAGGGAGAAACCAACTCCTATGGAGCAAATCCCGAAGACCAGTGTATTATTCCGCGAGGTTCACGGTGACGACTCGGTCAGAGAACGGAAGCAGAAGGCTAAGAAGTCGAAATCTAAGTCTTCGCCTCCTCCCAGCGACGATGGTTCTTCCAGTTCTTCGGATTCCTCAGACGATAGCTTGCCTGCTTTCTTGGGAAAGAAGAAACCAAAGAAAAAGAAATCCACCGCCAAGAAGAATAAATCCAAGGCACGAAAGTCAGAGAACGGCGGCTCACCGCCTTCAAGTGATGACTCAAGCTCGGACTCTTCCTCGGACGGCGGATACAACTCCGATTGGAGCTCTTTGGGTAATGCACCGTCAGAAGTCAGCGCAAACGATTCTGAACGCACCAAGCGATCCAAGAAACGTGCCAAGAAGGAATGGAATGACAAGATATTCCGTCTCAAGCTGGAACAGGCTAATGCAAAGCCGGACCCACCTTTCAAATATAACGGAGAGCCAGTCTTCAGTACTATGGAGCGCTGGACTTACGAGGTCCGTGACTGGTGCAAACAGAGCTTCATTCGTCGTAAAATGCGGGTATCGCGGGCTTCAAAATTCTTGACTGGCCGCGCTCAAACTTGGTATATGCGGGTAGTAGTCCGGGACCAGAAGAAATGGACGTTGAATCAATTCTTCGAGGAGTTATTCAACTACTGCTTCCCGATAGACTTCCGTAGCATGCAACGTCGCAAATTCCAGAATTTTGAGCAGCGCGGACATCCTATCAAAGATTATAGGACTGACCTTGAAGTAATTGCTGATAGTATTGGCGATATTACGCCCCGCGGCTTGATAGTCCAATTTTGGGAAGGTGCCGACTATAGCATTCGCTACAGGTGGGCCCTCGACGGATTCGACGCGGAGACATCTTCGATTTCTGAACTAGAGGCGGCTGCTGTTAATTATGAGCAAGCAGCCAAAGTCGCGAAATCACAGAAGAATGACGGTCGAAACAAGCAGAGTCCCTCTGAGAACGGCGATGATTCTAACAAGAAAGATCGCAAGAATAAACAACACCCCCGTGGACCTCGTCAGGAGGGCGGGGGCAAGGACACCCAGCAGCATGACGTGAAAGGGAAGGCTCAGAACAACTCCGGGAATGGTTCAAAGAATAATTCTGGACAGAAGAAGGACCACGAAGGTGGAAAACCGAAAAATGGCGGCAATAAGAGCCATAATCTTTCTCAAGACCAGATGAATGAGTATCGGGCCCAGGGAAAATGTGCGGATACAGGCTATTTGAGCAAGGACTGCCCGAAGAAGAATGAACTGAAGCCTGGAAAGCAGCGCTTCGGCGCTGCAGCTGTTTCATTTGAGAAGATCGAACGTTTGCGTGAACTCAAGGACACTGAGAATCTCGGCGTGTTCGCAATGGGCATTGAACAAGTTCCGGTGACGCCGGAACACATTGAAGCTATCAACTCTGTACTGGTGGCGAAAATGTATGCGGACTTGCGTCGCGCAGTGCCGTTCATTTTCGATTATTTCGGTGACCCAGATGACGATCCGTACGCCGCCGACAGGTTCAATATAATTGAAACTCAGTGCGGGTGGTTGGTCTGTGATGCACATACCAACGACCACTATGAAGTCTTGTGCAGAGACCTGTTGAGAACAGAATTCGATTTTATTGAATTTATTACACAACAGAAAGATAATCTAGATGCCAATGGGGAGCTGTACAATGCGGGCCACCTGCGCAGAGTCGAAGCGGAATTGAAGCGCTTAGGTTTGCTTTGCCGGGACGACATCCCGCAGGTGTTCTGTGAATTTATGCTGCAGCTGGAACAGGACCCTGACACACCTGGACTCGCCGAGGAGATCATTGAGTCATTGGTCGAGGATTTCAGAGTACACGTACCATATTCTTTCGATCTGAAGGTGACCGATAATGTGGGCGCAATGACTTCACCACGCCGTTTCAATATCTCGTGGTCCGAACAAGGATTCCTCCTTCTCGAAGACGAATTCCATCGACGTGGGTACGAGCTACCGTATAAAAAACTGCTGTGCGGGAATTGGGATCCCCGAATTTTTCTGGAGAAAGCACATACAGATTTGACGGCATCTTCGGACATCCTGGAGGTCGAAAATCTTTCAGACAGTGATTCACCTACGGAAAGCGACTGGTCAGATTGGGGATTTACCACATCAGATGAGGAAGGACCTACGGGTCTTGTGTCCTCTCATCCGGCCTCAAACAGAACGTCGGACGATGCCGACTATAGTTGCATTGATGTCAATGATCTGTTGGACTTCAGCAATGTCTCGGACTCAGAGTTTGATTTCGAAAATGACCCCGACATGCCTGATCTTGAGCCGCAAGACCTGTCCAACTCTGATTCAGAAGAGGAAGATGAGGTGAGCGATGATGACCTACCTGATTTGGAAACCGTTTCTGACTCGGATGATTCAGATTATGAGTCAGAGGACGAGGGTTTGGGCAGAAATCATGAGATCGAAGTCTGCGCGGTGACACCGTCAAAAGGCCGAAAGCCGGCACGAGATGATGGAATCCAGTTGCAACGGAATGCCGCGAGCGTACAGGACTTTGCTAGACTTGTTCCTAGGCCAATGGTGATTGCAGTATATGTCAATGATAAACTGGTTCGCGCGCTACTGGACTCAGGTTCACTGGGAGATTTCATATCAACGAAACTGGTGGACCAACTAAAAATACCGACTGACCAACTTGCCAAGTCACTGAGCGTGACGATGGCAGTGAGCGGTTCACGTACCATGGTTAACCACAGCTGTGATGTTCACCTGCGCTACCAGGGAATCGACGAGACTCGCCGATTTGATGTTATGAATGTTGCAAGTTATGATCTTATCCTGGGAACTCCGTTCATATTTCAGCACCAATTGGTGTTTGGACTCGACCCACCGCAAATTGGAATAGGTAGCCTGCGCTCCCAGCCGATGCGCGGGGACCAGGTCACAACTTTGTCTTCATTATCTGCAGACTTTTACGATGAAGAAATTGATAAGTGTCGAAAAGTCTTACGGGATTATGCCGCTGATCTATGTGTGGATGCGTCCCGCACACCGCTTCCACCTTTGCGAGCTATAAACCATAAGATCCCGTTGATAGACGAATCAAAGGTTTATTCTTACCGTCCGTCAAAGTGCCCAGATCCGCTAAAAGCGAATTGGCGCGAGAAGCGTGATGCGTACCTCGCCACTGGTCGGTGGAGGATGCAGCCCGGGCCCAATGCTGTCCCCATGCTGATGTTGCGGAAACCGAATAAGCCCGGCGAAACAGGAGTTCGACTCCGCACCGTATTCGATTGCCAGGAGCGGAACAAGAACACGCATAAAATGGCGTCCCCGCTGCCCGACATTGAAGGAATACTACAAAATATTTCTCGCCATAAGTATAAGTCGACATTGGATAACAAAGAAGCTTATGAGCAGATTCGTGTCGAACCAGATCACGTCGACCAGACATTATTCAATACTCCAGACGGAACTATGGCTAGTTTAGTTATCCAGCAAGGCGATTGCAATGGCAGCGCGACATACCAGGCACTAATGAACCACCTTTTCGGCCCGTATATTGGCAAATTCATGGATGTCTACCTTGATGATATATTTATCTATTCAGATACGGCTGAAGAGCATGTTGAACACGTCAAAATTGTGATAGACATTTTACGGCGCGAGAAACTGTACCTCAACGGTTCAAAGATACAATTTTTTGTTGAAAAGTTGGTGGTTCTTGGGCATGTAGTTGATTCCGAAGGCATCATGATGGACCCACACAAGGTGGATGCCATTGTAAAGTGGCCGGTACCGACCAATGCCAGCCTGCTCAGTAGTTTTATCGGTGCTGTAGGCTTTCTGGCCCCGAACTGCGAAGGGATCAGAATTCCGATGGGTGTACTCACTCCATTCACGGGATCTGTACCATGGCAATGGTCGCATACAGAACAACGCGCATTTGATGCTGTAAAATCGGCAGTCGATAAATGGAGACATCACCATAGGACGACATTGGATCACTCACCGACTGCACTACCTATATTTGTGGTAACAGATGCGTGCTTATCAGGTGCAAGCGGGGTTGTTTGTCAAGGACATAGCCTCGACACCGCGCGGATCATCGCTTTTTGGTCAGGAAAGTTCAATGCAGCACAGCAGAACTACCCGGTACACAATGTTGAGTTACTTGCAATTGTTGAATCCTTAAAACGATTCTGTACCTTGTTAGTCGGTGCTAAATTCACTATCTTGACGGATCACCGGGCCCTCGAGCATTTCATGGCGCAAAAGAAGCTAAGCCCGCGTCAGTCTCGATGGCTAGAGGCCCTGAGTGAATTCAACTTTACCATCCAGTATATTCCGGGAACTACAAATATTCTGGCTGATGCACTGTCGCGGATTTATAGCGCTGATGCGCCGGGTACAGTCCGAGCGGCGAGCGAATATGTTCCAATGGACGATGAGGAGGTTGACCCTAGTGTATTGCACGAGGCTATGGCTGCAATAACACGTCCTGTGAAAACAGGGAACGAGGTTTTTGCAAGCTTGAACTTACTTCCAGGAAAATTGCCGAACGAAATTTCGGTGGCTGCGGTAACACCAAAGACGAAAGGGAAGAACCCAAAGAAGTCCAAGCAGTTGCCCAGGGTTACTCTTCGTGCAAGGGATCCAGATACTGGCGATATTTTTACCCCAGGAGCTACTCTGGAGGGCGGGAGTGTGCTGAAACAAGCCGAGACTCCTGAGACGTCCCAGAACCTATTAGAGAAAGAAATCCAGCCGGCAGCTGACCCTAACGAAGGTCTAGAGATACCCGAAACAATCCCAGAATCAGTGGTTCAGAGTATGCAGAAATGGAGCTTGGGCGGCAAAGAGACAACGGGACCCACTGATGCACACAAAGTCACAACGGTCTCACAGGTTCAGTCACCCGAAGAGGAACTCCTTGCTGCTCTCTCACCACGTCTGACGGACCTCATATCTGAAGGCGACCCCTCTGTGGATATACCTACCGCTCTCAAAGATCGATACTCAGAGGACCCTTTCTTCAAGATGGTTCTGGCAGATCCCAAGCATTACAAGAACTTTGAACTGAAAGACGGCTTGCTCTTTATTCGTAACAGCGAGGCGCGGATACTCTGCATACCAGACGTGAAAATAGGCGAACGGAGTGTTCAGGAAATAGTTATTTCTCATGCTCACTCAATTCTGGCACATCTTGGAGCACGGAAAACATTGTACTACCTCCGAGACAACATCTGGTGGAAAATCTATGATAGAAGATGTAAAATTCTATTGCTCATCATGTTCAGTGTGTGCGATGTCTAAGACGACTACTCAGAAGCCCTACGGACTCTTGAATCCGCTTTCAGTGCCCACACAACCTTGGCAGTCGATCGGTATTGATTTTGTGGGTCCGCTACCTGCTTCAAAGAACCGGCACGGTACTTTCGACATGATACTTGTAATCATCGACCGGTTATCGTCTATGGTCCATCTGGTACCCACAAAACATAACTACTGTGCGAAGGACGTCGCTGAGGTCATTTTTGAGCACGTCTACTCAAAACATGGTCTGCCCGAGACTATTGTCAGTGACAGAGATACTTTATTCACAAGCACTTTCTAGGATCGCCTTCACGCGCTTATTGGAACTAAGCTGCGTATGTCATCATCCTACCACCCACAGACCGACAGGGCTACGGAACACGCGAACCGGACAATGGTTCAAATGCTCCGCACATGCATATCCCCTAATCAGAAAGACTGGGTCACAAAGCTCCCAGGTATCGAATTTGCTATGAATTCTGCTAGATCTGAGACGACCGGATATAGCCCATCTTACCTGAACACGGGACGGGTGCCGCCCCCCATGATATGGGACGCCAAGTCCGAATATCCGGGGGTTCGTGTATTCGCACAACACATGAAGGAGGCCATCATGACTGCTCATGACACCATCCTGGAGGCTCGTGTGAAACAGACGCGACAGGCGAACAAGCACCATAAGCCCGCGCCATTTGCGAAGGATGATCTTGTTTATCTTTCTACAAAGAATCTGACCATACCGAAATATAGGGCGCGCAAGCTCGTACCAAAATTTATCGGTCCTTATCGCATTCTGGAAGATTACAACAACGGGACATTCAAATTGGAGCTTCCAAGCGATTTGAAACGCAAGGGAAATCACCCCGCCTTCCATTCCTCATTATTGCGGATCCACAACCCGAATGATGACCGCCGCTTCCCGGGCCGACAAATTCCTCAAATTACAGGACTCGGGGAGGGGACATAAGAATGGGCGGTCGACAAGATACTGGCACACTCGGGGAAGGGCAAGGCTGCGCTCTTCAATGTTTTCTGGAAGACGGGCGACACGGCTTGGTTTCCCTATAAGGAAATTAGCCATTTACAATCTTTCGTCGACTATCTCGACATCCAGGGCGCATCAACCATTGGAAATTTACCCCAGGGCATGGGAAAACCACCTGATAACATCGAAGTCGCAGTCGCTGCAATTTCGTTAAATATCGAGGCTGATAACAATTTTTTTTCAGACGTTACTACCATGCCCCCGAAACCTACCTACAACGAGAACATCTCCGGCTCGTTCAGCCTCAGGCACATCAAGCTCTTCCGTGCATATTCTGCACAGCTCAATGGCGACACCGACGGATCTCTGGACGTTCCCATGCACTACGACGATTGGGTATTTGAGATCCGGGACAAACAGGGCAATCGTGCCGAACTGCCCCGCTTCTCTGACGAGTATGTGGGTCCCATCCCGGGACTGAAGAAGAACAAGGCACCGGCACAGGACACTCCTACCGACAGCGAGGGCTTCCTCCTGCGCTTCGCGATTAACCAACTTGAGTTGTCCAACAAACAGGCGGATATTAATAATCGCGCATCCGAGGCTCTGTTCGAGTCTGGAATTCGTGCTGTTCAACGTGGCCGCGGCCGCGGACGCCACTCGAGGCGTTTCCAGAACCATCGCGCCACCGACACGTACTACGGCACCGGCATGGATGACACCCGCAGCCATCGCGAGAGCACTTCCGAGCGCGGTACCTCGCGCCAATGTTCCCGCTCTGTGGACCACGGTTAATGCGCCCGGCACCAAGCGTGGCCGTTCCGCGTCTGCTGAAGAGCGCTCTGTTCGTCCCCGCCGCGAGAATGATGAACACGCCGCCCGCGGACGCAGCCGCTCCCGAACCATGGCCCATGACAGCACCAGGCCGCATTCACCTTACTGCCGCCCTAGCTCGCGCTCCATGGAACGTGTCGCTGCACGTTCTCGGGAGCGTCTGGATCGCGAACTCAGGGAGTTCCGCATTTGGCGCGTAGCTGAGAACGACAAGGCACGATTTGAGCGCGACCTGGCCGACGCCAAGGCGAAGTCTCTGTCGCAGACTGCTCCCAAGCCGGCGTTGAAGCCCGCGGCAAACCAGCGCGCACCCCAGGCTACTTCTTCCCAGCAGAAGATTATTGTTATCGAGGAAGACGTTGAGATGCCGGCTGCTCCAGCCATCGTGACGCCTGCAGAAGGGACCGTGGGGAAAGGGAAGGCGAAGGGCCCGAGCAATGGCACGGGGCCCACCTCTTCCGCTGTCGCGTCCACCTCGTCCGCCATTTCTTCCACCTCTAACGGAGTTAATTCCACCCCCAACACCGCCAACGACATCGAAGACCTACTGATTGACATGTACATGGACCCCGCCAACATCGCTCTTCCCGAGGATAATTTCGGCGACTTCGACGAGCTGGATTTCGAGGGCGAGGCGGGCGGGAACTTGGGTTTGTGAGGAGGAAGGGTTTGAGGGTTTCAATTTTTTTATATTCTCACACCGTGATCTCTTTGACTGAATATTTACTTCCCTACTTAGCTACACATCCTCGTTGTACGATAATGTGGGAGGGCGAATGTAGGGGTTGTGCTCGGCCGTCGGGGCCGAGGGCACAGCTTTCCTGATTCCGTATATAAGACTCGTACGTAGAATTAGTTCTACAAGGATTAATCGATTAATATTCTTTCCGCAATAAAGTTTGTTACTGTTCTTTCTTGCGACTGAGTCTTACACTGCGAGGGACGATCGCTCTGTACATCAGAGCATCTATCCCTACACAGAGGCGGTCGATGAAGATTTCGACCGTCCGAGTCGTGAGGCGGCGCGTAGCGTCGGCAAGAGAAAGCTTCTTGAATGGAGAAAGGTGGCGAAAGTCGAAAGGATCACTGTGCACGGAGAGGTGGGTGATATTGGGCAGCTGAACCAGGGTGGCGGATGGGATGATTGGTGAAAGAGGCTTAAAGTATGCATTTGAGCTGATGCTCGGATTCTGCGCTTGACGCAGGCAAAACATCGTTATTTGGTAAAGTGTAAACTCTTGGGTGCCGTCTATTTTTGAGGAAGCGTGGTATGAGGCCTTGAAATCACATAGGCCTGTTTTCGGGCTGCCAGGTGGACGGAGGTAAATACCAGACAAAGCCAATGGGCTTCAAAAATTACATGGCCAAACCATCTTCCTTTCCTGGATCTGAACCACATGCATCGACCGATCGCGAGGTGGACCGCAGTTATTGGGCATAGAGCTTTGGTTTTTGACATCAACTCCTGCCTCCTGGGCGCGCTGAAGATTTTCAGTTCGGGTCGGGTGCAGGAAATTCTTGAGCCCGGACACGCTCGGAAAAGCTTTCGAGCCCGACCCGACCCGCACAACACTACTGGCAATGCGGGCTCCCCACTGGAAGGAATTACCTCCTTGTTCCGTTCGAGCGATGGCTGCCTTGCGGCGCAGAAGACATTTCGACTGTGGAGTTTGTGAAATATCAAGTTCAACTTACCAGCCTCTTCCTGGAACAGTCTACCATCACAATGAATTCAAACCAGTTAGCTCTGCGCCATCGCGAAAATCAAGCGCGCTACATGTGAGTCTTCCTATTGGCGGCAGACTGCCGCACAGCTTCCAGAAGCTATAGCACAGGCTACTCACTTCTCCTATTCTCATGGAGAGCGTTGTCGAGAATACGTGCTGTATCGATCTGTCGAAAAAGTATGCAAGGCTGAAGACACTGCCTGTTCAGAATTCCACTGTGAGCACGATGGAGAGCTGTCCATTCCACGAGGTTGGATTCAAGTGATTCCTTCGCGAACTGCTGTGGAAGCTGTGGATCTCGACCCTCAATCATCCCACGATGATTTCCCCCGCTTCTCAACTGCTTCTTCTGCACCCAGAGTACAGGTTCTTCGGACAGCGGACCGCAGAGCTGATTCAGCAGCTTCTACATCACGCACCGCCGCTGCACTGCCCTTCGAGATGACGAGGAGGAATGGTTCTCTCGGCACTGTCGACAATGCGGGCTCGCGAGTTCGATGATTCGGAGAGATCTGTGCTGCTCTGAGGTTGAACTTGCTCTGTCTTCTACGGCAGTGATGAATTAACATGACCTTGTTTCGAGCGGGGGAATAGGTCGAACCCACCCATCCCCCAGATTGCAGACGCAGGCGATGCATTACCTCAGACACTTTTGACAGCGAAAGCTGTGATTGGGGCGTCTATTTCTTTGGCTGCACTCCAATCTTGGCCCAACGAGTACAGCACTTTATTTTGGAACTCTCAAAACCTATAACAGCCTCAAAGCTGCATTACGGTACCCATTTCGCTTAATCTTCCCCCATCATCTATGGACCTCCAGCCCCATTCCGAACCAGAATTTACGATTGTGTCGATGGCCAACGTTCAATCTGCCCCGTATGTCTTGTTGGCCTCCCCCGTAACTTAGATCCTGATTCCCGACTAACACAGAAATCCGGGCGCATTGTTTCCGCATGCCGCTGGATTCACGATAGGCGGGGGCGTGTTCACAAGCAATGTCACCAACCATGTCCATAGTCCGCCCCAGGAACTCACGGGTGAGCCTTTCCTCTCCTTATTTTCATGAGCACTTACCGGCGATAACTAGCATTTCGGACAATTATAATGGGAGACATCAAGCTGGTCAAAGAGCTTCGCCTCTGAATGATGAATCCGGTGTTGTAGGCCGCCAGAACCGAGACGTGCGGGTTCGGCGGATGTACTCTGCCAAGGTGATGGGCGGGGAAACTGGACGGATGACTGTCGCCATGTATCAGGGAGCTAGGGTGGAAGGGGTGAGTTCGCATTGGTCCCTGGGATGTCTTTTTTTCAATGGCAACTATTAATACATTGCAGGAATGGCGACAGCATCTCACTATATACGAGTCGCTTCGGTGACTTACCATTGTTCTTTTGGTATCTGCAATGTTCATGAACAACTTCACAGACATCCCAATGTCATGCAGCTCTACGGCTTAGCGAACACAAGTGCACTCCGTGCGATGGTCTTCCATGACGGTTCGGACCCTATGTCCGAGCTAAATCGTGCCTAATGCTGGGAATAGACTTGATTCCTTTCGACCAATTTATTGGCCGCTTTCGACATTCACCTATCCTGACCCTGTATATCTATTCCTATTGTGTGCGTACATCTGCCGTGTTTGCTTATCTCAATCAACTGTATTCTGCAGAGTTCAGAGTTCAGGGTGAGAGGGTCCATATCCTGTATCTGACCAAACCCGTTTGACCGTTTGCAGGAGGCGTCGATGTACTTCGCCTCCGTTTCGCGCATTACCTCATGGGTAAACGATTCCGATGGTGCGGATTGACCATCACTCACGGGTAATCACAGCATCCTGCCGACTTCACATACTGGATACGCCCCACAAGTGGGGAGCTCTGTGTGGATTTCGTCGAGAGGAACCGGGAAGCTTCAATATTACGTCGCCCTCTTATAAACCACCCCAATTGGAGGAACTTTCATTGGACGACCCTGACGCAGAGGCTTGTAATAACTGCGGCTTTGGATGGAACTCAATATCATGCACTCTGTTCTTCGCATCCGATGATGCACCCATTGGGTCCTTTCTGTTTCTACCCAACTGCCCAATTTGGTTCGAGCGATGATCTACCGTTTCAATTCTCAAAGTGAGACCTGGTTCAGGATCACAGAGTCTTTCTGCTATGATCGCCAGAATCCGGTGCGGTACGATCTCATGGACCATATCCACCAGACCCAGGCGAAGTCTTGCCCAATTCCTGGATCCGGTACTTCACCTTCGACACCGGTCACTTTCCTCCACTCAACTTCTTTGTTTGTTTTCAGGCATAACACTTCCCTAACTTACCGGCGCTGCTTGTGGGTTCAATCGTTCGAAACCCTATTCGGCGTCGTGGCTGGCACAAGCAAATCACATCTTCACTCAACTCCAGAAAAACGGCACACTCTGAGGACTATGGTACGAGTTTATCAAGTTCGATTCTTCAATATTTAATGACCCACGAACCCAGTTTGCGTACAGGAATCAATTTCGAGCTCCAACTTTTGCCCAATGCTTTGCAAACACTGACAAACCGGATGGTTACCTGTTGTTTGTCCATCTGAGGATTTCCGAGTCGGGCCAAATCTATTTTGGTGGCCGGATTGTCCCGCTATTGGTCGCTCGATCCATCTGGAGCCGCCCGCCTCAGCACCGAGGATGCCAAAATTCTCGGATTTCCCATTATTCACATTGAAACTCTTCTATGGGGATCTTCCTGGGATAGCAGTGTTTATGACGGGCTACGACAATTCCATCGAGGCAAAGGATTCGACCCAGACAGCCAAGAGGCCGCTATACATTATGGTTACCCGCCTATATGAGCTCTCGAGTGAGCCGGTCGATCCAATGCCATGGGGTAAGTTTAGTTCGAATCATTCATTATCTTCCGAATTATGTGCTTGAAAGTAAGGGGGAATCAGGTGTAATCAAGAAGACCCTGCCCTTTGCCAGACACTGGGTCACTACCTATAAAACCAGGCTTGGCCAGATTGTATTTTTTCTACCGTTTCAATTGGATTCCAACTGGAATGAGCAACACCTAAGGAGCAGTGTAAAAAGAGTCTAGCGGACGACCGCACCCACATATGTACGGTCTTTTTGCTCGTATAAGATTCCGGTGGGTTCCCCTTTGGACTGGCTGGGCTTGTTAGCAATGAAATTCTTTTCTCTGCCTTCTTCCTTCGTTCACCTGGGACGTGCTCATTGATTCGATGTTGCTGATATTTTTCATTCTGCTGGTAGTTAATCCCCCTTCCTTCCTATCCGACGACTACGAGACTACTAGACAAGAGGCTATGAAAACAGTGATAAATGTAGACCGCTGAAGAGACGAAAACAGCGTGCCAAGGGGAACATTTTTTGTATCTAATTTTATACGTATTTTTGTGGAATGTCGAGATAGGAGGACCGCCGCTGAGAGGAGATGAGAAAGAGAAGTTCGCGGGGATGTTTACAGTAAGTATCTGCCCTCCCCCGTACGAGTTACACCGCCGACGGCCGCATCCGTACCCCACCCCGACAGACGGAAAGCTGTGGGATTGCAGGAGGCCCTCCTCCGACCGCGAATAAGGAAGGGCACGGGTTTGGGGGGTCAGGTCTGACGGGTCGGGGTCCGTGGGCACGTGTGAAGGGGGGAGTACGGTGTCGCTCGAGCTAGACCCGCGGTAGGCCCGTGCCCTTCCTTACCGGCGAGTCGCGAAACCGTGCGCAGTACGGGTGTCGGTCGTCGACCTGCGTGTGGGAGACGAAGTCCAGCATCTCCGGATCCCTTCATCCCCTTCTCCTCTGTCCTGTCTTCACGATCTGCTGGAATTTGGGCGTCGAGACGCAGATGGAGTGGAAAGATGTCGAAGAAAGAGAGCCAATGGCGGCGGATGTGTCGCGACGAGCAGGGATAGATACAGCAGGATTGCAGAGCACGTCGGCGCGGAGGTGGGGAGAGGGTGTAACCGAAAGTGGGCAGCAAAGGGCAGGCACCACAGCTTGCGCTTCCCGCCCGGCCGCGTGCGCTGCATTCCCCGGCGTCGGTGTCCCGCTCATACCCACCGACGTATAGTCCCGCGGCCTCAGATCCCTCCCAATCGTCTCGTACCCCCATCCCTATCCCCACCCCGGAATACCGAGAGCTGCAGCCCGCAGCACCACACCGCCCCGGCAGCGTGCGTGTCTGAAGTGATACCCAAAATCTCCCCGCGTCCCCCCTCCCTCTCGTTCTTTTGGCCTTGAGGGCGTTAGCACTTGAGACGTCACGGTCGAGCCGCGCGTAACAGAGAAGAGAGGAGAGAATGGCCAGAGAGAGCGAAGTCAAAAAAAAGGCGGTGAATGGGTCGCGAGGGGCGAGGGATGGATACAGTACTGCGGCGGGGAATGATGGTGAAGTGCGTGGCGAACATGGTAGTGGAGAATGGGTAGCAGGGCGGGGTCACCGCTTCACGCCCACCTGTGCGTGCGTCCACGTCCCCGGGGTTCGGTGCCGCCTGTCCGAGTAGGGTGTACGACTGCAGCATAGGCGTCGCTTCCCGTACCCACATTCCCGCATAAGGTAGGCCAGCGCGGTTCTTCACCCTCGTAGTAGGCCGGTGGCACTGTGATGTCCATGTCAGTCGAGGCGACCCGCTCCAGCCCACGCCGAGGCGGCAGGCTCCCGACTCGCCGTACCGCAGGACGGGCGTCGACGACTCATCCTCCACCCCATCCCCGCCCCAATCTGCCATGTTCTTTCTCGACCCACGCATCATGATCCTCCTCCCCATCTTGCTCTCCCTCCCCTTGTCCCCCGCCTCATTGTTCCCTTCTACGGGGCGGGGCAATGGACGCGGCATCGACGCGGAGCGCCTACAGCTCGACGTCGACGTGACGCAGGAGGTGGATGTGAGGGGAGGGGGAAGGGGATGACCCCCTTCACCGTTTTCTGCGGGTGGACGAGGAGGAGCGGAGCCGGTGGGGCTTCAAGCTCGTCGGGGCAGAGGTGGATGTGATGGGATGCAAGGGCGTAGACGAGGACGTCGGCGAGTGCACCATCCATCCCGAGCGCGAAGACGGCGAGACACTGGGTGTCGGTACTTTTCCGCCGGGAGGGATGCGGGGACCGCCACCGGCGAGACGTAGCGCCGCCGCACACGAATGGTACCATGGTGTGGTGCATGACGGTGCGGGTGCACAGGCGGGCTCTGCGCGAGTATAAATTGTGGTGCGGCGGAGGAGGGGGGCGCGCGGGCTGATGAAGTCGCAGCGGCGTGGGTAGGACACAGGTGAGGATGTCTGTGGATGAGCGCAGTCAGTAAAGAACGGACAACCGCAGATGACGTACGTTGTATGCAGCGAGCGTCATTCGGGAGGGGTCTCTCGGATACTATTGTCTCAGTGCGTGTGCTGATGTGCGCACTGCGTGGTGTAGACCCCAGTGAAGCGCGTGAGAAGGACTCCAGGCCTAGGTCTATTGCTGCTTTTTAAACTTGAAAGCAGAGTCATCCCGGCACGCGCAGCATATGTACAAAGTCGGGCGCGATTGAAAACTCAAAGCCAAAGGGGAGCTGTAGCGGCGAAACATGGACATGTAATATTAGTCCTGAGTGCTGGATACGCCGCTGCATGAAAATCGAGGTTTTGAGTGACCGGGAAGCAACAAGGGCAGAGCTACGCTGGCGCCGCGGAGTGACTTCAGTCCGGCACTGCGAGCGTTGCCACACGTAGAACGTGGTAAGCCTTAAGAGATGTTAGTGTACAGCCTGACATCCAAACAACCGCTGAGGTCCCGGTATGGCAATTCTGCCTGAATCCGCGGCGATCGCTGCGGCGCCGCGACAATGAGGAGGAACAACATCTTTTGGGTGGATGTAGACCGTAGAAATAAACCTCAAGAGTGACTTTCCCCTTCCCTTTCCGCCCAACAGATGAAACGGCTGTGCAAAGGCCGCGGGAGTCCGATCAAAAAAGTCCCGCGACAAGCCAAAGACCTTTTTTCAAAACTCAACGACACAAAGATTCTCAAAGAAGCTGTTCAAAGACGCTGTTCCAAAAGATAGGATATCAAAGGCTATAGCTCGAATACTTAGACGCCCTTTGTCAATCCATGGCTTTCGACGGCACCCAGTGAAGGCCATTGCCGTGTGTGCAACTGTTTCTACATTCTCCCCGTACACGCAGTGCCTTTTTCCACTCCGCCCCTATGCCATCCTCAAAAAAGCTCGCCGACGCCTTCACCAGCGCCCAACGTCTCTGGGAACATTGCGAAACACCGACCACGTGCACAAGCTTCCGTGTGTATCCAGCGAATCGCGACGTTGGTGGTCGAGCTCTGTGCTTCGGTCACAGTAGGTGCTCAGCTCTCCTCCGCTCTCGCGGTTTGTCTACCCAGCGGACAGGATAACCGGAACAACGGATCCGCGCTCACGGTGTATGAGCGACACATGCGCATCGGTAAAAAACAGGCTGACATACTGTTTTCACCTGGCCTGAACACAGACAGGCATTGGACAAATTCGTTGTGAGAAGCGGGTACACTGCGCCTTCATCATTGTGCCACTCGAATTTTTCTTTGATTTCTGGGGTCCGCCGAGTGAGGAGCTGGCGAGCTCGACATACTTCATTCTTTCCATATTCTTTTTTTCCGGCATCTTATCGGGGTCTTATCGGTTTCGGACGCGCCTTGCCCTGCCATTCAACTTCCCGAGCATCGCATCGCCGGCGCGTCTGGAGATTCGGTTCAATTTGTTGCCGTCTTCAGAGCTGCCGGCATGACTTGTTCCCGCCTCCCCCACGCGTCTGAAAGCTGCAGATATTTGGATTCGATAATATTTGGAGGTTCTATTGATACTAAGTTCGAATCAATAGCTCGCGACAATTCAATAATTCCGACCCACCCTTGTTAATCACTGACTCCCCCGAGCATCGCAATGTGAAGCTCATGCAGTTCGCCGACGCGTGTCGGTCGCAATCTTGACTTTACCTGCCACGAACTATGCACCCCCTTCTTTTTGATGCCAAGGTTCACATTGAGACGATCGGTAAGTTTTATCCAGCAAGTTAAACCTTCCATTTTCTCATGGTGAGCCGGCCTTAGGAAGAGGAAAGATAAAAAACATTCAGTCTTATAATTATGAGCAATTGATGATAAACTTTCGTATACCTCATCCTCGTGCACACATTTACACATACAAGCATGTACTCCTGGTTCTTTTAGACGCTCAAGCCTTGTCTCCCTCCCCATGACTCTCACACTGCGAATGAGCTTTGACTTAGACGCGGCAGGCTGTGGGCTGGATGCTGCTCCCCAAAATCTCAACATAGAGAAATGGAGTCGCTCAAATAAAGTCGGAGTGGCGTGAGGATGCGGAGCGTTTGTGGCTACACTTAAAACTGCCAGCGAGTGCAGGGATCGAAGAAACAAAAGTACCTAATGTCGAGTATGTCGGAGTATGATAGTACCGCATTCAGATACCCATAACATCGCGATACACTCGGGGTGCGACTGTGTGTCGACACAGCCAATCACCCATGGTATGCACCAAGCCATCGTTTGGTCATCGTCCTGTACCACAGAACGAAGCGGCAACCATATGGACGCCAGGGCGCGTTACCATCGAAGGCGGTTCAAACTTGGACCGGCGGTCATTTTTGTCAACCTTTTGTTATGGATTGCAGGTACTGGCGATTGTGCATGAATTCAGAAAATACAATCAGACAATGAGTAATGAGCGTAGCACCCAGAGTATAGTATATTTTAACAACTTTCCGGTTCCGTTTCGTCATGATTATTATATGTGTTGATTTTTATCTGCAGATCTTTATAAGGACCAACAAACGACGCTCTTATTGACTTGACTGTGAACTCACCGTCGTCGATGTCGGCCGGTAGTTCGGTGATGTGAGAGTGGAAACGCAGACGAGTCGGTGCACCGTCTTCAGTTGCGCTGGGGAATTGTCTGCGAAAACAGTGAACTGTTCATCGCGACTGGGAGAAGTTCGTATAATAATGACGTTAAACGCGATCCCGGTCGCTTGGAGAGTCTGATAGCCAATATGTATAAGCATGAACTTTGCACAGGAAGTGTGTACTTACCGAATTGGCGAAGGGATATATCAAATTGCTATTGCAAGCGTTAACCACAAAGGTCAGAAACACCATCAGCGTATATGCGAATCCGGATTCAGCGATAACGCGGATGACTTTGCGGAACGGCTGATTGTTTGTCGTTCCACTTGTATTGACACGAAGTTTCTCAATCTCGCGTTCAACCCGCCATATGCGCCAGATGAGGAGACCTTTAAGAAGTTAATTAGTGGCCAGTCATCCAGGATTAAAAATATTCCGTACCAGTCGTCAGCGTATTCTGAACCTTTCAAAGGGCGTAAGGTTCGATCCTTTCAAAGGAATAAACAGCAAATAGGGCACTTACAGCTGTGATACAGAACAATGTCTCCGTCCAAGGACGATATCCGATGAATTCATGGTAGTTTCCTGGTGCTTCAACGAGGCTTGGGCCTCGACGAGCTTGATGGCTATGGCAACACCACCGATATATAGAATTAAAGAGGGTATTAGTACTTTCCAACGGCGGGAGTAGACAATATAGCATCTTATGCAGGCAACGTCAATCGGAACGCACCGGAGAGGCGACAAACAACCTACCTGTATATCTAGAAAGGTGTGGAGGTGAACGGGTTAAAAGGAATCATGCATGGTAAAGTGGGATGCACTTACTAGAACAAAGTCGCCCAAGATCATCTGGATGACTTGCGCAACGGTCTAGGTAAACTAATGGAAGAGCTGCATCAAATACAACGATCCCCACATACTCTGGCCACGTTGATCCAACCCGAGATATCCGAAAGCTCTTTTGCTGCTCCTCCTCCGCCTGTATAAAATGCAAATGCTTGCAAGTTGTGAAGAAGACCAATCTACACGACCTTAAGCATCAAAATCCGAAATCGAGATCAGCGAGACCTACAACGACATCGAAAGTTGCAACCACGAATAGGGTGATGCCGACACTGAGAATGAACCATCTAATTTCACTCGGCCTTCGGCCGCGGTCCTCCGGGCCAATACAGAGGAGCTTGCGAGCGCAGAAGCCACAGGTCACGAAATACATCCCATAGGTCAGCGTCTCGAACCAGTTGCCCAGGAGCTGAGCCTCGGAGAGAGAAAGAGACATGCCTCCGAATGGCGACTGCTGCTCTCTCCCAGCTGAGCTACCAAGAAGCTTTATAAGATCGCGCAAGTGCATCTTTCCCAGTGTGATCGGGTCCAGGAATCTGTCTCAATTCATTCAAGATCTTGCCGCTCTTCCTTAACACCGCCCGAGGCCACGCACTGCGCCCTAATTGCGACTGTCAGTTATCCAAGAAAAGATGAAGCGCTGAAGATAAGTAACGAAGAGCTTTGAAATGTCTCCAGGGTTAGCCATCAAAAGGAGGTGTGATTACGTCCAGACTGTCCGCATTTTAGGAAATGTTCAGATGGCGTGAAGCGGTGGAGAGCTTGTTCCAATTAAAGCATTTTCCAGCATTTAATTTAGAGGGCCAAGCGTGAATCAGTAAACGTGGTGTCGATACTTATTGGAGGATCCTCAGGGCCCTTCCGAAGAGATTGCTATTGGACAGTTCAAGTGGAGCCCAACGGGAAAGAAGAGAGCTTAATGTTCTGAACGCACATACTCACTTTTTTTGTTCCTCTGGTTCCGGCTTCAGTTATCCAATTGGTGCATATGTGAAATGGCTGAACGGTAAATGATTTGCTGTGCTGTAACAGCTTCTGTTCCTCGTGCTCCAGCAATGAGGCGTAGAACCCGTGACAATCGGAGTGGAAATTGTGCTGAAACTTCGGAGCACACTGCCATATCCGGCTCGCGATGTTAGAGATATGGGGTTGCTCGAATAACTTCCGAGTAGCGTAATGATGCGGAGCCTCTATGGCTATACTTAGAAGTGCCAGCGAGAGCGCAGAAAGATCGAAGAAACAAAAGTACCTAATATTGAGTGTGTCGGAATATGACAGTCCCGCATTCAGGTCCCCATAACATCGCAATATACTCGGGGTACGGCTGTGAGTCGTACACAGCCAATCACCCGTGGTATGCACCAAGCCCTCCTTTAGTCATCGTCTTGTACCACGACGTGGACGGCAGAAGGCGCAGAAGACACCCCAAACTTGGGCCGGCGGTTAAGAGTTCAGGACGGTGGTGTTCGTAGTAGAAGATTAAATTCGGCATAGCCGAATAATTCCGAAACCTGATGGGAAGGCACAGCCCCCGTCCGAGGGATGTCGGCATTAAAATTTTGCACGTGCGATCTCAGTTGAAATTGTTTTCTAGGCTAAGTTACTTGGTGTGAGGCTGATGCTTCGCACGGCGGGACTAGTACTTTACTCCCTTTTTTTGTTTTTGTTGGTTAGATACTCAATATCGCCTCCATTGTGCAAATCTCTAACAACAATGCACCGGTCCTACTCTGCATCTCCACTCACCACTACGGAGTTGATGGCCTTTGGCAAACGTAGCAAACATGATCGGCATCTGCCGCACAGCATGTCGGCAGGGCAGGAACCGGAATCGCGGACCGGTTGCCGTGATCAAACCATACAAATAAGTTGGCGTATCAAATAACGCGAATATATATTGGATACCAAACATTAAGTGAGTGTTTAAAAGCATATCGACACAGACTCTACATCTGTTGCAAACAGTTCCAAAATATAATCTCCGTCATCTGTGTTGGATGTCGTCATCAAGGCGTTAGCACAAATCACGCCCATACATGCATCTAAGTCCACTGAAGCGGTGAGATGTACGGTGTCCGGGCCTAGAGTAATGTTAAGCCATGTATCCCCTTTTGCATGTTTACAACCAACTACCATACACGTTCCACTCTGCAGAATCGGAGACGCACCGCAACGCTGATGCCAACGCTATCATTTGCTGTTCCCATTTCACATTCAATTCACGTGCGCACGCCGTACAGCGGCTGAAGTCAGGCTTCTGAAGTACAACCTCCCCTGTATGCTGATATGATGTGAATATCAGGCAGCTGGGAATAACATTTGTAACTCACCCAACTGGAGACCTCCCCGAACACCAAGAACTCTCTACTGGCCACGGCGGCGCCGCCAACATAGCGAGGGATCTAGCGCTCTTTAGTACCGCCATCTTCTCCTTCCTGATATAGGCGAACTCGTAATCAGCGCAGAACATAGTATTGCACAGTGCGTGAGAAGAAATGTTGAGGTAAGATATCAATGTTTGGCACACAGAATCAGACAGGGACGGTATCTGAGTGACCAGGGCCTCAAGTCAAAATGGCCGTACGTTTATATAGAACATAACTAAATTGGACCCTTTCAGTCAACGCCCATCATTCTGATCACTGATAATTATAATACCAGCGGTCTTCGCCCTCGGTGGATAATTCCAGTACCGAAACCCTTCTCCTAGCCCACGTTTCCTCTGTCTGGCGCATGCGACGCGAAGTTATAGAATAGTAAATGTGAAGGATATCCACATCCATTGTGGTCAGGATACGCTCGACATCGCGAAAGGCCGGGTCAATAGTTCACTGATTGTTGGATTCACTTATTCCATACGCGTTGGGTTACGAAGCTACAAAAAACACATGAGGGTAAAGGTAGAAATATCATCAAATGATCGACTGATTGTCAGCGGAGATCAAGTGTCGAATCCCGGACCGATCGTACCCGGGTTTGAGCGAATTATGATATCCGTCACCTGTAACGCGGATGCAATATAACTTAGACTCGGCCACATAACGCAATCAGGCGGTCGCGTTTGTACAACTAAATTCAGAAGTTGTTTGTGGACCGGCTGTTAGAAAGATATTCATATTGTATACGGTACCCGAGAAAGCCAATTTGTATGAAAGGAGCGGTTGTAGGAGACTCATAAATTCGGACTGCTATATGGTGAAGCGGTTTACGAATATAGTTGGGGGTAGGCGGGATCCCATACTGCCCGCAAAACTCCGAAACAAATATAGAGGGGTAGGGCGTCCGATTCAATGAAGAGTGTCATCGTACATATTTGAAGCGCCCTCAAGGGGAAGTCAGACACAAATACTATATAATCGCTGCCCTCGTTGTGACGACTGTATCGAACGGCTACCTACGTCGTCTGAAATGACACCTTCGTTCAGCAAACTAACAGAATATATACAAAAGTTCCGTAAATTCAGCTAAGGTGTTATAAAATTCATATCCACACGTATGTTACCGCATATGATACAAGATAAGAGTGTTGGTATTCAATATCTGGCCAAATGAATATCGGCTGTTAAACGGTCCGCCCACCGGGCCGATTGCCGACATCACACACAACGACAGACCGGATCGACTGGCCTCTATTATGTCCGCTTCTTCGCACCTGCGACCACAAGCATCCGCTCTTGTGCCACAGCACCACAAATATCCGGTGCACCCACAAATGCCGTATCACAAGCGGATGTCATCGACACATAGATGGCGCACCCTCGGGGCCAAGAGCATCAGTTTGTATACGAACCTAATAAGACGTCTACATGCAGCTACTGCAATTCATAGCGATCTTATCGCTCCTCCCTTTTAACTGCTGCGACGTATCTCTATCTGTCACCTATCAAAAGCCGATGGCGCGCGTCAAAGTGGGTATAATGCGAACGGAAAAGTGTATCACTTACATGTAGAACTTAGGAAACTGCTCGCAAGACCACAGGAGGCGAGTGTTATTCGTGAAGAGAGTGTAACACCTTGAAACCCTAGAATGGATATCAGGCAAAGCCCCTCGCAAACAATTTCCCGCCATGACTGCGAGAATACATAGGGCAGACGCGGTCAATAAACTGCACCGCTTCCACCCAAGTGAAGCAGTTCTCCGCCAGATTCACCCATATCAAAAGAGCACCAAACTGCTCATTAAAAAAGTGCCGTTCCAACGTTTGGTAAGGGAGATTCCACAGAACTACAAGGTGAAGATGGTGAGTAAGAACGAGTTGCCTGTATTGAATGTCGCAGGCGGACATCCGGTTCCAATCAACGGCGGTGCTTGCTCTCCAAGGGCGGCAGAGGCGGTAAGCCCTTCATATACATAAGCGCGGCTTATAGAAGGAGCTGACCAAATATTTCAGTATCTGGTATCGCTTTTGGAGGACGCTAACCACGTGGCAGCACATGGCAAGCGCATTACTGTGTGAGTACATACACAATATACCGATTCACCTGTGCTGATTGCTTCCTGGCGTTGGCTATACGCCTCCGTGGAGAACACATGTAATCGACCGAGATCGGGAGAGAACATTTGTTGTAAGTGTATGCGACAATTGAATGTATCGGACTAACCCAATGCGCGAACACTGCTGTTCAGTGACTGTGCATGTAATGCCCAGGGTGTACTCTGTGCTGTGTTTTTTTTTTTTCTTACAAAAGCGCGAATATATCAATACGTCGAACACAGTTCTGTCAAGCAGAAAAAGTTTGCAATATCAAGGGTTAATTACCCATTTGGGACACTAGCACCAAGTTCTCAAAGAAGGAAATAAAAGCACTACATCCGTTAAGGCTGGACAATGCAGAACGACCTACAAACATCAATTACCCACCCGGGAGAGCCTCGACAAGTCGATCGAGAACAAAGCATGCGCAAACAATCATGCATAGCCTTTGCTACTTCTTGCACACGACGAACCATGAATACGAACTGTCGGGGCCAAGTGAAGGGATGATAATATGAGGTGAAAATTATTATATTCACTCCAGCGCTGCAATTGAGTCCATACAGGTCACCAATAAAACATTGGGAAGGATTTTCGGCATTGACATACCGAGAGAGGCGGATGCACATCGCGACGGCACTCGGGAACGTAACCAGCGTACTCGCAGTGCGAAAAAACAATGGAGGATATTAAATTAAAGCCTGTCCTCGATGCGCACACATACACATGGCATCGCAATATCTGGTCGTGTTTTCGGACATTGTCTAAAAA